>RJWM01008654.1:0-71694 GCA_004363535.1 Dasyprocta punctata
TGTTCTACCAGTATACAAGATGGATAGGATTCTTTGTCTCTGTCCCTGTCCTAACAAAGTTCAGAATTTGGAGTGTAAAATCCTTATCTCCAGATCTCTTAGACTTTGGTTATTTGCTACATTTAGATAGTGCTGCAAATGTAATTAGACTCCTATTTCTGACTTGTTTGGTTATTCTATTGGTGTTTAAAAACAAGTGTCTTTCATTTTCTATAGCAATGGAGACTTTTTGAAGATACTCCTGGGAAGCAACAGAAATTTCAGGCTGAACACAAGTTAAAAAAAAAAAAGTTTCCTGTACTACTCAAAAGTAATTTACTTTATTGTTATTTTCTGTGTTTTGCTATCAAAAACACTCCATGACATCAGCAGCCTTTGGCTAAAAGCTGTTCACTGGGTGCCCTGACAGGTTTTTGCTGTTTAACTGTTTCATACGGACTTAAATATGTCTTATATGTATATCTTCCAGTGACTTCATTGGCTTTTCTCATGGCAATAGTTCTAGAACCAAATTATAGTCTTCAAAGACACATTTTAAAAATTAGCAGGTTAAAACTGATATATAGGTAAATTGTTGCAAATGCACAGAATCTATGGGGTTCTCCTGATATTGCTGTCAAACTTCCATCATAACACAGGACACGGTTGGATGATACAATGCTAGTGGGAAACTTGGTATTCAGAAGAGAGAACATGAGGTTTTTCCTGCCCAATTAAACATTCAGATCCCTGCCTTGTTCTCAGACAACTAAAGATTATAAAGCTGCCCAAGCTTCCACCAAATTTCATCTTTTCAAGTTTCAACTACATAAGAATTAGTTTCGTATCAGCAGCATTCAGAACACAACCATTACAGGAACCATTTCGTCACAGGTGAGGACAGTAACAGGGTAAGGGAGATTCTCCCTTCAGCAGCAGCAGCAGCAGCAACAGCAGCAATTCTTTGGGGTCTCTATGAACACTGCCTTTCATCAGGTTGGTTAACAGTTTGCCATAGTGTTTATATACTGTACTGAAAATAAGATGTCATGTGAGGGTGATCCTGGGGTGTAGCTCTCCAAATGAATTCTATAGAAAAATTAAAGTGATATAGGGTCTTAGTACAAGTCAAAAACCTGTGCAAAATTGTAGATGAAAGGAAGTTAGTACTGTAAATTATGTTATCACGGATGGGGAATGTTATATCAATCATTAGGGCTGGAGGATGAATTTATATAGGGGTAATTGATGAGCCACATTATAAAAAGCTCATGTAGATAATAGACAAGTAGAGAATAATACCCCTGGTGTTTGGGCCTGCAGCTGTCCTCTGGGTCACAGTAGCTCACAGTCAAGAAATTATTTTTAACTGTGTGTGTGTTGAAAATGCTGAGTACCTTTTCTTTAGCTATGCTTGAACATCCTAAGTCATTATAGGTGCTAAAGCCCTGTATAGATTTTAAAATGCTACTTACAGACTCCAGAAAAGAAAGCCTGTGTGGTCTGTTTTACAACAAGCACTGTAAAAGTTAGTGGGCCCCGTTTATTTCTTATGGATCTGGTTGTGGAGATGTACCTTAACTCCTGATGAACTTTACATGTTACTGCTGGTATTTGTTGGGGATTTTTCTTTTCTTTTTTTTTTCCTCTTAAATCTTCATCCCAGGAGTTGTGTTTATTTGGCACTAAGTTAAAAGGAGAGGATGTTGTTAAAAAAGGTACTACTTTACTGTTCCTATTAACACACCATCTCAGTACCTCCTGCTACTAAAATTCAATTGATTCAATCTCTGGAGTCTGTCATGAAAGGCCAATTCAGACACCATCAGAATTTGCAGGTATAATTTTTTATCCTATGTAGTTACACTGACAAGTATATTTTCCAAACAATCAGACATGTTTTACAAAAATTTTTTGCCATTTAACCTAATGTACTATATATATATATATATATATATATATATATATATATATATATACTTGGAGTTTGAACCCAGGGCCTTGCATATGTTAGGCAAGCACTATATTACTGAGCTACATCTCCAACACTACCATACAACATTTTAATCATATTATTTTTTCTGTGATATTCATAGACTACTTTAGACTTTATTTCTTGGAAGTATAAATACATTTATCAAAGAAAAGAAAAAAAAACTATAAAGAGCCTGTCTACACTGACATGTACATATAAGAGCATTTCAAATTGGAGAAGAAAAAAAATACAAATTGGATGCCATTTGTGGACCAGGGTTAGAGAGAACAATGGCCACAGCACCAAACAAGCCCAGTCTGGGAACCAGCGCCATGCATGGGTCTCCAGGGCACTGGGAACAACTAGATCCAAGCCTCTCCCCAAGAGTCAGTGCATTCATGGACTGTGAGGGGAAAGAACAAGAATTCACCAAGAAGCAAGCCCTCCTTGTGAACCAGTGCTATGTGCAGATGACTGCTGGTGAGGGAACAGCCAGACCTCAGTCCCTTCTGCTATGTGGGCTAGCAAACAAGAAGACGCAAACATTCCCACCCCACACCAAGCAACCAACTTATCCAGAGAAACACAGGCTGTGATGATAGATATTGAGGTGAAATGCAATTGGATGCCTGTGGTGCTTTGCTGTTGCACTAGCATTGCAGGTCTAGGGCCAGTGGTCTGATCATAGATTCAGGGGATATCACTAAGCAATGTGTCATCTAGGGGAGGTCTCCTTCTGAGGGGTGCAACCATTGTTGATTCCCTATGGTCTTGTTTTGAGGTCCTGTGTTGTTTCCATTGTTTTGTTGGGTTGGGTTTTATTCTCTTCTGTTTTGTTTGACTATGTTAAATCCCATGGCAGGAGAAGCTGTTTCAAGGATAGCCAGATATATTATGGTAGCGATTTTGGGCTTACTATTGGCTTGTTTTGTTTTATCACATTCATTGTTTTGTTTTTATTGTTCCTATTCTATTCTGTTCTGTTTGATTTATACTATGCCCAAAATTATCTGCAGCTATTTTGAAGACATCAAGGGGCATTATAGTAACTACTGTTGATTTCATAATGTTTTGAAGTCCTATATCTCTTACACTGGTTTGTTTTGATTGCTTTTATTCTGGTACATACTCTTTAAAATAAAAAAAATTTAAAAAAATAAAAAATAAGTATGAATGTCACAAAAAATAAATTGGAACAGATAATAATATCTGAAGCATAATTAAGCACTTAAAAATACAACAAAGCTCTATCTTAAATTTTTAAGTTATGAAAATGATAAAAGAGTGAATTAGAAATTTTTCTGCAGTGTGAGAAAAATCCTAAGTAAGTGGTTAAGATTCTTAGTTCCACTATTGACTGTGGTACTAAGTAGCCAGGAGATCTTATAGTTAGTTTTCTCTCTTAAACTCTCTGAGTCTCACCTTCTTCACCTACAAGGGAACTGGGTTAAACCCACGAACCAATCAACTCTTTCAGTGCTATAACCTCATGCCTTATGAAGGGGTTCTAAGAAATAATAATCTAGCCTCCCTTATCATTCTTTTTGTTCTCCTATTAGGATATATACTCATGTGAGAAGTAATTGCTCTGTTCAGTCAACTTGTTAATGAAAACATTACTTAGTTTGCTGACAAAAACCATTGGGTATGCTAACTGGCAGCTCCCACATTCTTCTCAGGGAGGAACTCCAAGTGAAATATTTGAAATTGGGTTTGAAATACTTCTTTCTTATTCCTGCCTGGGGGATTTATGTAAAAGAATAAAAAATTTACCCTAAGTCAGAAGATTCTCTGGTCTGATCCACCTCTTCTAGGACTTTATGAGCAGGAGGGAAGTTATGGTAGTTTTTCATTTTCTATGAGAATGTCAGAGTGTGGAGCAATAATGGAGTCTGGAATTGCTCTTCATATAAGAGTATGAAATTATCAGAGAATGGAAGGGAAATGCAGCAGGTGAGATCAGAGATATAAAAATAATTTTCCTATTACAAAGTAGTTTTCTTTTTTTAAATGACATGCAGGACTAATCCATCCTGATATTCACATTGAGTATTTATCTGGTAATATGTTTCTTTGCAAATAGCCTCACACTGTATTATCAGTATGATAAATTCTCCTTTCTCTGAAACTTCCCTGAGTGATGTGCCAACCTAAACAAAGCTGCTGCCGTTAGTGTTGCAGGTGGCCAAGTATAGTTTTTAAAATTCCAGACCATGAGACGCTACATGAAACATCACATCTAGAAGGCTAATAAAAGTCATGAAAGCTTGAACGTCTCAACTAAGTGTGCAAGACACATTGGAATAGGGCAACTCAAGGATCCCAGGACAAATAAACCACAATGTCTTTGAGTATTGGCATTCATGTAGCCCTAAGTGTGTAAATTGGATAATAATTTGGTAGGTTTAAAAGCCACAGATGCCTGAAGTCAATATTATACACAGGAAAAAAAAAGACACTGTGCTAAAAATTCTGTTACAGAAACCTGAAGCCATTGACAGATTTTCAAGGCTTTCTCTATGTAGGAAAACAACAACAACAACAACAACAACAACCAGACTGTTGAGCACATGGTTGATGCATTTTATATGTAGACATTTTAGGGGTTTATGGGTAGTGGTAGAGGGAGTAATTATGGATTATTGTTCAAAGAAAAGACAATAGGAAAGACAGAATTGCAATTTAATGTCATAGATAATTCAAAGACACGCTGAGACATTTTTAGAAAGAGAAAGAACTGAGTAGTAAGGCAGATGCAGAGCCATCTCTGAAGAAATTTGCTTAGAGTGGAGACCCCACAGATCTCTGGAGAATGGTCTTAAAGTTAGAAAGAATCATTGAAGACCTGGAACTTAAATTGCATTTTCAGCTCAGTCTCTGTGTGAGACTGTCACTTCTCTTTCTTATATTTGCCTTTTCTCTTTTATGTAGTTCATTGTGCTGGTATTTGGTGCATATATATTTATGATTGTTATCTCTTCCTCTTGAATTGTTCCCTTTACAAGGATATAGTGACCATCTTCATTTCTCTGAATCATCATTGGTTTGAAATCTAGTTTGCCTGCTTTTTTCAGGTTCCTGTCACATGGAGTATTGTTTTACATCCTTTGACTTTCAGTCTATGAATTTCTTTTTGAATTAAATGTGTTTCTTCTATGAAGCATATTTTTGGATATTGCTTCTTGATCCATTCTGCCAGTCTGTTTCTTTTGATTGGTGAGTTGAAATCATTAACATTGATCATTATATCTGATACTTTTTTTTTTTTTGGTATTGGGGCTTAAACTCATGACCTTGCACTTTCCAGGCAGATGCTTATGCCACTGAGCTAAATTCCCAGCCCCAACTGATACTTATGGACTTACTATTGTCATGCTACTTTTTGTCATTGGCTCTCTTTTTAATTAATTGACTTGCCTAATGGATTCATTCTGTTGGGATTCATGGAGTTGTAATCCTTTCTATTCTTTTTCTAGAATGTCTTTCAGAACCTTTTGGAGTGCTAGTTTGGTGTTCATGAATTTCCTCAGGTGTTATTTGTAGTGGTACTATCTTATTTCTCCACGAATTCTGAAAGATAGTTTTGGAGGTACATTAATCTGATTGGAGGTTGCTTTCTTTTAAGGGTTAAAATACTTCGCTCCAAGCTTATATTGATTTGAGGGTTTGTGTTGAGAAGTCTGCAGTGATTCTGATTGGCTTTCCTTTATAGATGATTTGTTTCTTTTTCTCTAACAGCTTTAATGTTCTACACTTGTGTTAAACTTCTGGAATCTTTATTATTATATGCCTTGTTGTACACTTTTTGTTATGAACAATTGGAGTTCTATGTGCCTCACTTATCTGTATGTCAAATTCTTTTTTCTTGCCAAGGAAATATTCTACCATGATGTCTGTGAACCGGTTTTTTTTTTTGTTTGTTTGTTTGTTTGTTTTTTTTTTTTTTGCGGCACCAGTGATTGAACTCACAACCTCGCACCTGCCAGGGCAGGCGCTTAAGCCACTGAGCCAAATTCCCGGCCCTAGTTTTTTGAGGCAGGGTCACACTATGTAGCTCAGGCCGGCCTTGCACTCACGTTGTAGCCCAAGCTGGCCTTGAACTCACAACGCTCCTCCTACCTCAGCCTCCCGTGTGCTGGGATTAAAGGCATGTGCCACCATGCCTGGCTCAGGTTTTTTTTTTTTTTTTTAATGTCATTTGTGCTATCTCCTGATTTTTCATTGACTGTGACTTACGTTATTCTTTGTTGCATCATCTAGCAGCTGCTGGATTAATTTCTTGTGATCCCTTGCTATTTTTAAGAAATCTTTCTTTTCAAGATCACTAACCATAATCATGTCTTCTATAGCTGAGATTCTGTTCTCAACTTGTTCAACCTGTTGCATGTATTTTCAATGAAGATTGGGCTTGATCAGATCTCCTGGATGTCTGTCTGAATCTGTTACATGGATTCCATTTATTTTCTATGTTGCATATTCATGGTTTCCATAGTTTTTCTAAGCTCCTCTACTTTTAAAAAAGTCTGTATCTGTTCCAAAGTCACTAGGCGTATCTTTCATTATGGTCACCATCTCTGTAGTTATTTGAGAAATTATTTCTGCTTTTTTTCTAAAGCCTCTTTCCACTATTTAGTTACTTTCACTGTTACCACTTCAGAGAGTCTAGATGTGTGGCTTTCAGTTGTCCTACCTCATTGTTCCCTCAGTTGCCCTTGGTGAGCTGGATGTCTGGGGTTGCATGTTGTTTAAGTTTCTTCTCATTTTCTACTTTTCTTTTTTTGTAGTTTAATGCCTGCTTTGATGCTTGGAAATTGCCTATGGTGAGTAGCTTTATTTCTAGTAGTCACAAATGCAGGATTTCAGGTATGAGTTACCATGTGTCACTGGAAAATATACATTGCTTGGCTTCCTGGTCTCCCAGACCCTTCCCATACAGCCTGCAGCCAGTGGAAGTCACAGAAAGTGGACTAGTGAGCTGGAGGACTTCTCAGTAATGTTGCCTTTTCTCTTTTTAAAGGAACCATATCAACCCAGGCTATTTATTTCATTTCAAAGTTTCTTTAATTTACAATGCTCACCAAAATTCTTTATTTCCCAAAATTGTTAAGTCAGCCTATTTCAGTCAATCTTTATGTAATCTGTTATATTCAGAACCAAAGTCTACATTTCTTTGTTTTTGGCGGGTGGGGGGTGCAGAATCAAACTCAGGACCTTGTGCTTGCCAGGCAGGCTCTGCCCTGTTGTGCTATATCCCCAACCCCTACATTTCTAAACATAGGTGTCAATATTGGAACAGGCAATAATTGCTCTTCTTGTAAAATGGTGTTATAGTTTGTATCTGGATGTTCCCTTAAAACTTCATGCAGGCTTAGGCAGAGCTTTGGAAAGTGATTGGTTTAAAGGGGCTTTTTACCTGACTTGCCATTAGGAGGTTGGGCTTGATCAAAAGAAGCAGGTCATTGGCATGACCCAAAAGGCTCTATCTCCTTTTTTGACTCCTTTCTTGGTTCTATGCTTCATGTCCATCATGAGGTGAATAACTTTTACTCTGCCATGCCTCTCTGTCATGCCATTCTGCCTTGGAGCCAGCGGATTATAGACTGAAACATGAACCAAGATGAAGCCCTCTTCCCTTAAACTGTGGTGTTGGGTATTTTTCTGAGTGGTGAAAAAAGTGACTAAAATAGCCAGTTAGTTTTTATAATATTTCTGGCATCCTTGTAGAAAAAAACATTTTACTTTTCCATGGATGAAAGCTGTGATGTTGATTAATAATTTGTCTATAATTTGCCCTGATTCAATCAAAAAGTAAGATGAATAGCCTGGTGTAGAAAAGATGAGAGGAAACTTTGGAGTCACACAGTCTTGGCTGATTCTTCTTCTTCTTAATTATTGTGCTTTGAGAAAATTTCTTAAATCTAAGCTTCAATTTTCTCATCCTCAAAATGACTTTATAGCATTTATTTTGTAGAAATGTTGAAAGTGGAGAAATGAGAGAATAAATTGCTTAGCACAAAGTCTGACAAATTATAGAATTTAAATCAATATTAGTGAGCCCCTCTAATATGGAAACAATAAAGGAAATTTATTTTTGTTTTTTGTTTTATTTTTTTAAAATATTTTATTAATAATAAAAGACAAGACAGAAGAGAATCCCCCATACATGCTACGTTTCCCACTGTAAAGAGATGCTTGGGTTGTTGACCCGAGGCCTGGCCAAATCTACAAAACAAAAGTTAGTTGATGTTCCCTGGTTGCTGCCAGACCTCCGAAACAGCAGCCTGGGGACTGGGGTGGGGGGTGGGGCCGGGGGGGGCCGGGTAGTGTTTGTCCCTGATTCCAAGGCCGCGCGCGGTGCCGCTCAGGCCGGGCGGCCGGAAATTTATTTTTGAAATTACGTCCTGAGCAGCTGTTGAATCAAATATTGCATTAACAATGCAGACCTGAATTGTGGTGCTCATGTGTTGAGGGACAAGGCTTCTAACATCTCCTAATCCTTTTGTTTCGTACTAGCACTTGCCTCCGCTAGTTACTTTGCCTCATAACCACAGGTCTCTCCCTGAGATCTAAACTAATTGCATTCCATTTTTTTGTGGCTTATGAATAACCACAGACTATTCTTTCGAGTTAGTCAACAATTTGTGATTCAGAAGGGTAACACGAAATATACTACTTGCTAAAATATACCCATTCTCGATCTCATTGCACCTTTTTTATACTTAAACTTCAATTTAATGCCCATACTTCACTGACTAAATCACTGGGAGATTTTATTAATCTTTTATATACTTTAGATAATAAAATATGTTAAATCATGCTGCTGAGACCAATCTAATGGAAAGGTAGTTTGGATAAGCATTAGAGTGTGTCCTTATCCATCTTATTCACTGTATCCGTCACCATATGACTTCTGGCTCTTCCTCAAAGTCAAAATGACCATGAAATGTAAATTCTTGGAATCATTTCAGGACACTGAGACAGCTATAACAGTACAACTAAAAATACAGAAGAGGACTTCAAGAACTGCTTTGGATGGTAGGAAGAATGATGGCGTGTGTACAAAGTGAAGGGGAATTTTTCAGAGGAGTTAGTCCCATTATGTCTTTTACTGTAATAACTTTTAAAAAAATTTAAACATTTACTGCAGTTTTCAGTCACACCTCATATTTAACACAAAAGATGCTCTTTGCTTTTCCAGTCAGTTGAAGGGCCTAGGTTTCTGGGACACCTGCCTAGTATAGTGAAAAATTGATCTTTTGATGCTACTCTAATTATACTTGAGGTCCACAGGCCTCTGCTACTTTAGTCTGTTCTGCTGTCTTAGCTGAATTCCCCTAAGAGTATACCTTTGAGAGAAAATATGGGTAGAGGTTATTTGGATATTTCTGTCCCGGCAAGCTAGATTCGGGTGAGGAAATCAGGATCAAGGGAGAGGAAATTCAAGGATGCAATAGACTGAATTATTGATTTGGTTAACTAGGAGCACCTGGAACTTGAGCATGTCAGGAGTTTTTAAGAGTCTTATAAAAATGTGCCTCTTTAATTGTTCCCAGGCAGTTATGTATGTTTATTTAGATCACAAGGTTAATAAGTGGCAGAGTACACATTTTTATCCTGGTCTGATCATTCTCAAGGTCTTCCATTTCACTGCCAGTCTGTAATGCTTTGCCATTTTTCACGTTGTCCTTAATAATGTCATGTCTATTCAAAACTCACCAATCCAGAAGAAAGAAGGCAAGAAAGAACAAAATTATGCATCCTTAGTTATCACGTGTAATTTTATCTCAAGTGGGCTATATAGTGAATATTATCATAGTTTGCCATTTCAGTTCTGTATCTTTCACTAGACTGTTACCAGGATTTGAGATAATATCAGAGAGATTTGTCCACTATTGGCAATTTTCAGATTATTAAACATCAGCCATAGCTGTTTAGCTCTCTTGTGGGAAAGTATTGTATGCTACATGCACTGTCGTTGCTTTTGCTTATTTGTTCACATAGAAAACACAGAGGTAATCTAATATGTGCTGCTGTAGTGATTGCTGAATACATGAGCTATTATAGACTATGGAAATTTTTTCTATGATGAGAACAAGTAGGGCTATCAAAATAGTATTTTGAACAATAATAATATTGATGATTTTTGAAATTCTCTAGAAGTTTGTTTGTGGCTTCATTGCTTATGTTGCAGTCAGGTTTAATCATCTGTGTATGGTACGTTTTGATGTCAGTGGGAAAGTTGTTCATCTGTCTTTACAACTGCTTATGGCTGGCCTAACCAAAATTATAAAGGAGAAATAATTTTCTCGACCATCCTAAACTACTTTTGGTCCTGGATTTCCTTTTCAACACTCTCAGATGCCAAGTAAATCTATTCTACCAAGAAAGGTTGTTATTTTTCAACTTTATAGTTCATATGAACTTGCAGCTATGTATTCATATTAATCCCTTTGCCCCTATTTCCCTCACTTTTTTTTTTTTTTTTTTTTGTGTGTGTGTGGCACCAGGGATTGAACTCACAACATCGCGCCTGACAGTCAGGCGCTTAAGTCACTAAGCCAAACTCCCAGCCCTGGCTTTTTGAGGCAGGGTTGCACAGTGTAGCTCAGGTCAGCCTTACGCTCACATATTTCCCTCACTCTTTCTGCCATATTGATCCTAGCTTATCTATGGTGGCCAAAATCTGTATGGCTCTGCTCTTTGCTTCTCTCAGGTATTCCCATTTGTTTATAAGGTTCATTTCTCTGTCTCTGCTTGCTTATCCTCTGCTCATCTTTTGAGACTTAGCTCAGGGATATCACTTCAAGAAGTCACCCTGATACCTATATCTGAAATTAAGAGTACCACTTCTTTACTCCTGCAATGTTCTGTGTTGATCTGTCACTACACTTATCACATTGTTTTATAGCTCTTTTTTTCACTACACAGTGATCCTTTTGAGAACAACTGTGCTTTATTGACAGTCATCAATTTAGTATTTAATGAATAATAGGCACTTTAAATTCACCTGCTAAATTGAATTTGAACTAAATTTAGTATTTTAGGGGAAGAAGTTATTTCTCTAGCTTAATAATATGATAAAAGCCTTCATCTTCTCTCATCCTAGTGGAATGTCAATATTTCCACTCTAAAACATTTTGCGTTCAAGAATTATAACTTGCTGAAAAGTAAGACTTGGTCTACATAGTTTCATTTGGTTAAAATAATTTTACAAAACAGTTGAGGGTAGAATGAGTTTGGAATGGAGAAGAAAATGTGTTTCTGAATTTTAATAGACACAAGAAACCAATTTTCAAACCCAAAAGCATATCTTTTGGTTTAAGTAACGTTGTGTGCCAATTCTGAGTCATTGCATAGCTAACTAGAAGCTTCAGAATATTCAAAAAAATGCATGCTGTGAAGATCATGGGATATCCACAAAGTTTTAACCTTGAACTTTTGTACTCTATGCTCTTTCTCCTACTTTTTATAATTCCTTCAGATATAGGACTATTACCATATATATGTAATAATTTATATTTGAATGTTTGAATCCAGTGCTTAGGCAACTTACATAATTCTAAATTTTAAAGACTGCATGAATGCATGCTCATGGATATTAAGGGAATTTTCAATTCCCATTTCATACATAATCATGTCATGCATTCTAAAAGCAGTGTTGGGAGGGAAAATCACAAATCAAAGTCATTTATATCTAATGCCATTACTGAGAAAACTTTAATACTGAAATGGTAAACATCAATTATTTCTATTACTATGACAGCTTGGTAGAATGAGCTAAAAACCTGGGAACCTAGACAGTTAAAATACATGTTTTGCTGCATTTTAATTATTTGGCAATCTATATGGTGGAAAACCTGTTCGCCCAAATATGCAGCTGTACATGTTTCCCTGTTTTCTTGTACCTCCACTGATTTGAACCACTTTTCTTAACTGTTTCTACCAGTTTGCATTACAACTTACACAGTTACTCATTTCAGAAGTTATTCTTTTTAGAAGGAGGCCTCCTAAGATTTATACTAGCTTACTGTAGTAA
The DNA here is from genome assembly GCA_004363535.1 of Dasyprocta punctata. Taxonomy (NCBI): domain Eukaryota; kingdom Metazoa; phylum Chordata; class Mammalia; order Rodentia; family Dasyproctidae; genus Dasyprocta; species Dasyprocta punctata. The sequence continues at coordinate 11,991 of RJWM01008654.1, forward strand.
TTTTTTTCTATTATTCAGCATTTTTTTTATTCTTTTACTGCATATTTTACTGGAAATAGTTTTCCATGAATGTACTACTTTGCCAAAATTTTAATGCCTTATGTTTATTCAGCGATATTAAGTAGGTGTCCAATTTTGATTTTGTGTATGTGTGTGCACGTGCGTGTACACATGTAGATGATACGTGCAGTAGGAGTTTCAAAAACAAGAAATTGATTTTTTTACATTTCCAGCAGCAGTAAAGGTTTAACTAGAGAACCTGTCTGAGGAATATACAGATAACTCTGTTTGTCTAGACATTCTGCATCCTTGTATTCAGCCAACCTTAGATAGAAAACATTTGGGAAAAAAAGCAGGTCTAACCAGGTGTACTAGCCTGACAGTTCAAGACCAGTCTGGGCAACTTAATGAGACAACGTTTCAAATAACAAAAACAAAACACCATAAAGGGCTGTGGTTGTAGCTCAGTGTGAAGGCAATAGATTTGAAACCAAGTAGTAAAAACAAGTACAACAAACAAAAACAAACAAATGGTACTAAACACATAGGGACTTTTCTTGTCATGATTCCCTAAACAATATAGAATAACAGCTATTTATATGGCATGTATACAGCATTATTATAAGTATTATAAGTAATCCAGAGACAATTTAACAAACACAAGAGGAGATCCATGGGTTGTATGCAAGTACTGTGATATTTTGTATAGGGAACTTCACTATCCTTGGTTTTGGTATTTGTGAGGGGTCCTGAAACTAATTCTGCCAAGATACTGAAGGATAGCTCTGTGTGTGTGTGTGTGTATGCAAAAAACAAAAATTTGGTTGTACAATCACAAGAACTTGGAAAACAAGTTCATAATCTAGTTTAAGCCATAAGAAGAGAAAATTATGAGCAAGAGGGAATCCCATACACACAACAAGAATTTGCTGTCCTTGGCAGAAACTTTCTGTCTCTTTATCCTCTCTCCTCTGCCCTTTCTTTGAAGTCCAATCTCTACTTTTAAAGCCTTCAACTGATTAAATCTGGCTCACCAGTAGACTATTCAACATACTTTCCCTTACTTAAACTTGATTAATTGGTATCTCCATACATATGCAAAATCCCTTTAGATTGAATAATTGGGAATTGTTGCCTAGCAAAGTGGACACATGTACAATACCATCACACTGCAATCACACTCTGATCGAGGGAGGTTATTGATTCAGTGTACACTAGTCAAGTAACTGAGTAAGAGAATAATCCTAAACTGTACAAGTACTTTTGGAATTCAAGTGATTTGAATGGTTATTATGTACTGAGGTTAATCTGAACTAATTGCAAGCTAGGTCTTGAGTGAGATTTGCATATAATAATTGAATCTGGGAAAGAGACCATGAGGAATATTCCTGAGTAAGAAAGAGGTATGAATGTGAGTGGATGCTTAGGGAACCAGGAAAAGAAACAGAAATGAGATTAGGCTGGTGATCAGGAGTTACAACTCTAGTGCCACTGTGGGTTTGCAGGTAATATCAAGTGGTAAAGTGGGCAAGCATCCATGTCATTAGGAGTGGTGGAAGCGATGCTTATCTGGAGAACATGCATCCACCTCAATGGTACTGAATTAGAACAAGTGGACAAAAAATTTGCTTGAACCAAACAAATCAACAAGAGATAAACATGCAGAGAATGCTACTGAGCAGCTGTGATTTTGTCTGCGTTTTCTTAAGTACAAGCCCTTAGAGGAGATGGTTTGCAGAGAAGCCCATTTAGAGGAGATTATTTTGACCATAGGCACACGATCTACATTTTTTGGTCTTCCATGTCTTTTCATATTATTTAATATGTTTATTTTTTCCCTTTATACTTGTATGAGCTTTGCTTTTAAGGATTCTGAGTAGTGAAAACTGTCCCAGAAATGTTTTCTTTTGCAGAGGGACTGTTATCAAAACTGGTGTGGCATGGGTAGGAATAGGATCCTTGTTCCTGGAGGCAGGCACAGTGCAGAGTTCTTCAGCAGTTACTCCAGAGCATGCCTGGGGACTGTGGTGCACCACAGTTTTGCTTCATTTCCATTCATTTCAGTTTCTTCATCATGATTCATTTAAATGTTCTTCTTTGTTTAAAATTTCTAGTATGTTAATGGCAATATACATTTTTAGAAATTTAGACATAGGGAAACAACCTAATAATGAAATAATGATATGCTTCAGATTTGTGTTCTGGGTCTAAAATGCTTTCTTGCATGTTTTAGTCATAAAATAATTTTTTTTTCATTTGATATAAGAAACCAGCTCTCTGCAGTACAGATTTCAGATTTAGAGTTTGTATATGGCCGAAAAAGTGAATTTAATAGTTTTAGAGAGCTTTCATATTTACAAAAGATTTTTAAAGCAATGTATTTAAATTATTGTAGTTAAAACATCACTATAAATCTCGATTCATGATAACAGATGTATTGTGACTACTAGTGTTTCGATGAAGCTGGAGTTCAGATATTTTTTCAAGACGCTGATTTCATCTCCCTTGGATACATACACACACAAAAGTGGGGTTGTCAAATCTTAAGGTAGTTACATTTTTCAATTTTTGAGGAACCTTAATTATTTTTTTCAAAATCATTCTTAATTCGTTAATAAGTATGGCACACTAAACAAGAAATACATAGTCATTCACTTACTATTGTAATAACTATTTGCAAGTTTACATTTGCTTGAAGATTTGTTTATTCTACAGTATGTCACAGTATTTTAGATAACTTAGATCTATGGATTTAGAAATGAATATGATGAGCATTTTTTAGAACTTAGCATACTTATTCACTTGATATTGGCGTAATTGAATTTACTTGAGTTTAGAAGTAGTGTGAGGAGCCAGTTTTACATCCGGGGAAGAAACAACATGGCAGTACATAATTATGAAATGTTGGAGAAAAAGTAAGTTGACAAAAATTATACCAGAACCATTTTAATTTGCATTAAATATAAATAGTGAGAAATTCTTCAGAATACTAAACATGTTCATTGAATAATTTTTTAAACAGTGTATTTATTTATAAACATCCTTGACCTTAAAAAAATCCTAGACCTATAAACTCTTAAACTGTAAAATAGGGCCAATAATTTTTTTAAAGAACGTTCTAGATAATTTCTTAGAACTCATTTGAGCTCTAAAATGTAGAATTGTATAATATTTTCATGTTCTCTGGATTAACTATACATAGATTATTTATATATTTGTGTGCTCATGTGTGTGTGTGTATTGACTGCCTGTTAAGACCTTCTTACCCTAAAATGAAATTGTACAAAGTACAACCCTCCAAGGAATCTATGGAAATACTGACAGATTTAGCAGCAGGAATAAATTCTAGAGGTTCATCTTGGAGTTCAGATGAAGACATTGGAAACCCTGGGGCAACTCTGAAAGAGATTATATTATTAAAGGAATTTGGATAGAATATAAAGTATTGCAAAGCAGTGTTTCCCTCTGCAGAGGGACTGTTACCTATGATACAGTGAGTGTTCAACCGTAAGTATGTCGCTAGGAGTGTTTTTTGAATCTCTGAGAGGGACTTTGGGGCGGGCAGCACAGAATCTGGAACTAGGTTGCTCGGGTGGACAATGGGCATTAATTATGTACCTTCTTGGATTGCTAGGAGCAGGCAGTGTAATTTAAGTATCGTTTTCAAGTAGAATATAGCCTTCTGTTTGAGGTACTGCAGTAGCACTTTCTACTGTACTCAGCACTGAGCATAAACTAGGTGCCCAGTAGCTTTCTGTGGAGTGGTGACATAAAAGAGTGCTGGGAATGGACAGGGGCTCATATCTCTTGCCCTGTGGCAATTATAAATAAGAAGGAAGTGGAAAGAGTGAGGAGAAAGGATAAACCCTTACTATTAGGCACTACAACAGGTAGCAGGTAGAGTGCCTATGGACCAAAAAATTATGCTGGTGAAGAGCCAGTGTGAGAAAAATGGAAGTCTGTCTCTGTGCCACTCGGGTAACTGACACAGCAGCTGCTGCCTCCCACCTAAGGAGCTAGTCAGGGAGCTAGATGAAATAACTCAAGTCTGAGGTCATTTGCTTTATTCTTCTTTACAAGGTGCTGAAGGTATAATAGTTGTATCAGAAACTCAAGCAACAAACCTGGGTAACTTTAAAAAAAAATACAAGAGTTCCTGGATTTTTAGAAAAACAGACCAAATCTGAAAGACACTGTATTACTCCCAATTATCAAATTAGACATTGTAATTTAAAACATTGAAATTAGAGACATTAAAATAAGTGCCAAAGGGACTTTGCAATCTTACATAATTCTAGTCCATTATGTTTAAAATAATCATATTGTCTGGAATATAATGAATCCTTGACTAATATTTTTAAATGAGCAAATGATTTTTGTTTTCCAATTGTACTTTTAAAGCTTAATAATTCTCCACTTATATTCGTAAAGTAGAAAGTCTTTATTTCTATAATGAAAGGAAAATGTTTTAGTATTTATGGAGGACCAATTTGTGTTAGAAACTTTGCTAAGCACTTTATATTATTTCAGTTAGTCCTTACCTACACCACTATGAGGTAGGTATGTTAACCATGATTTGTAAAACAAAAACAAAAACAAAACCCCAAAAATCACGTGGCATGAAAAAATATTGCAGAGTCTGAAAGTGGTAGAATCATTAGTTGATGCATATGCTATAGAAAACTGTTTTAATTCATGCTGTGTTTATCTGTTTTTCCCTGTATTGGTCAGCTTTTTTGTTGTTGGGACAAAATGCATGACCTATCCAACTTTAAAGAGGAAATGTTTGTTTTTGACTGTTGGTTTCAGGGGTTACAGTCCATGACTGACTGGCTCAGTGCCAGAAATATCTTGGCAGAAGAGTGGAGCAAAGCTGCTAATTTCATAGATGCAAGTGAAAGAAAGAAAGGAAAAGAGCCATAGAGAGAGAGAGAGGAAGGGATGTACTCTTCAAACACATGCCACGGCTGACCACTTCCTCCAAGCAGATCCCACCTACCATCTGAGATTCCTTAGTAAGGTAATGTATTGTTGAGGTCCTTTATAATCTAATCATTTTCCAAAAGCCCCACCTCTGGACACACAAGACATTTGAGGGAAATTTTTGATTCAAACTACAACTTCCCTATTTTAAGAGTGTAAATTAAGATAAAAAGCGGCAAACATAACTTTCTTCAACATTACCTTTCCATACTGTTCTCAAGTTTCCAAAGATTAATCTAGCCAAATTGGAACAAATATTAATCTCAGATTTGGAGAAAAACTGTGAAAGTATTTTTGAAACATGATAGCACTTTTTTCAGATTGTTCTCTGAAATATTTCAGGAAGAGACACAAGAAAGTATGATTTCAGAACTGATAACATGAGGCTCAGTAAATTAAGTATTAGTTTCAGTTTTTTTAAAAAATAAAATGCTTTCCATTTCCATATAATCTTATTGATAATTTAATCATCTTGGAGAAATTTGGAATACAGACCCTGACCGAGTTGGAATCCCAGATCCTCCAGTATTGACTATTAACATCAGAAAGTTGCTTACGCTCTGTTTCTCAGTCCACTTATCTGTAATATGGAGATTATCTTAGCATCGCATGGGATTACTATGAGAATTAAATAAGTAAAATTTTATAAATCACGTAGAAAACATATGGCAAAATTAAGCTCTATATAATATTTGGTAAATACATAAATGTATCTTTTTCAAAAATATTTAAAATATATATCCTCGGCTGGGAGTTCGGCTCAGGGGCTTACGTGCCTATCAGGCAGGTGCGAGGTTGTGACTTCAATCCCCAGTGCTGCAAAAAAAAAAAAAAAAAAAAAAAAAAAACCAAACTAAAATATATATCCTTCAATACAAAGCAACTTCAATCTTCCATTTGTTTTCTCGGAATGAAAATAAATTCATGGTTTAAATGAAGGGCCCGTATGCTTCCAAAATAAAGAATTAAAATGTTTGGTTATCTATGTATCTTATTGCTACAAGAGCCTGAGAAAAAATGGAATAGAGAGAATTTGTTCTTTGGAATTTGTTTTTGATTGTCTGTCTCTACTTGACAGATGTGGCACAGTGACCAATACCAAGCTTTAATCTTACTGAGTGCAGATTAGAAGGTAAAAATTTGACAAGATCAAAAGCAATTGAGAAGCATTGAATGACAAAAGGTAAAAAAAGAAAGTCTCCGAGTTTTCAACTACTTACAAAATTGTTACATTTGACATATGTGACATGATAATTGCCCCTAAAACTATGTATAGGACAGTTACATTTTTTGGATGACTGAAACTCAATTTAGAGAAAAGTGACTGCAAGAATTGAGTGGATTCCTGGGCAGGATGGAAGAAATATGTTATTTCTAACCCTTAACTCCTATGTAGAGTCTTTATAACACTGTATAGAATAAATCCAGAATGTGTCCCAGTGCATGTCTTAATTGATTGCATAAGCTTCAGAACATATGCAAAAGCAAAACAGGATGGGCCTAGAAACTCTGCTGAGTTACCTGAATTATTCCCCTGGAATCTGTGGCTCTGTCATTTAAAATAATCTGATCCTTGTTAGTGTTGCATTGAGGGATAGACACTATAACTTAAGATTATATATATATATATATATATATGAATCTTTAGGAAGGACTGTAGCTGCATTACCAGCCAGTTAAGGGAAACTTCCAAGCATGCAGAGAAAACAGTGAAATCTAGATGTTTAGCATTTAGAGGGGAAGAGAGAGGAGCTAATAGTGAATGAAATCATTCTGGCCTAGTTTTTCCATCTTCCAGTGGAGACTATCACTAGCTAATAGAGATACACCGACATCAGTCTGTTTTCAGTGAAGTCCATTTGATTCTCTCATGAACACCTATTTACTTTAATTACAAATTATGCCAATATAACTACTTTAACTGTAAAGGAGTCATACAGTTAGTGTTTTAAAATGTCTTTCTGAGGGTCAAATAATTAACGAAATCAGAGGAAATTATAAAAGAATTACGTATCTCTTTTTTTCTGTGCAATATTTTGGTATCTTATTTAAAATCTGAGACAATAGGAATTTGGTTCCATATCCCAAGTAGCCTTGGAAAAGACTAACTTTCTCTGAGACTCAAATTTTTATTTCAGAAAAATAGAGGTATGCTATCTCTTGGCTATTTACCTACTGTATAGTGACGTAGGAAGTCTTATGCAAAAAAATTCATTGAGGGCTTTGGAAACATGAAGGATTTGAATATTAAAAGAGCAAAAGTTCTTCCAATTTATTTAAAAATTATCTATAGGCTAGTGAATTTCACAATGTTTAAGATCTTGTAGTACATCTTTTTTGAGTTAAAGATGAGGAAATTATGTCCAAGAATGGACTCACTATTTACCCTAGATTTGTAGCAGAAGCAGCACTAGAACTCATTGCTCCTGACTGAGGCATTCACAACTTTATTTCTGTCTCACAAAGGGTACTGCTTAAAATATTTGATTTGATTAAAAAATATCATCTTAGGGGCTGGGTGCGGTGGTGCATGCCTATAATCCCAACACTGGGGAGGTTGAGGCAGGAAGATCACTGTGAATTTGAAGCCAGCCTGGGTTACAAATTGAACTCAAGGGCAGCCTGAACTGCATAGTGAAACTGTTTCAAAAGAACCAAAGCAAAAACAAACAAAGAAACAAAAAACAAAACAAAACAGAAAAAGAAAGAAAGAAAGAGCCGTGGATTTAGCTCAGTGGCACATGGGCCTGCCTGGCAGGTGATCCTCGGCAACAACAACAACAACAACAACAACAACAACAACAACAAAAAAATAACAGAAAAAAAAAAAAGAAAGAAAGAAAAAAAGTCATGGTGGTGGTAGAATCTGCAAGCAAGTCAACGGCTTGATGATTTTTATCCTTTTTAGTCTGAATTATTAGCTCCAGTTCTATATAGGTCCTTGTGTTACAGATGGTGGGGTATGGAAGACAGCAAAATTCATGGGTTTAGACCTTATGCTGCAATAACCTAATGTAAGGAAAAAGGAAGCCATGAGCGTAAGTCATGACAGATATAACAAACCACAACACAAACTTCCCAGCAGCAAAATGTGAGATGACACAGCTTCTGAAATTAAGCAAAAAGGGGACGATGTCTGCTATCAAGTTTGCTCTGGGAAGAGCAGTGTAGCTCTCACCAGCTTCCAATTTACTTTTTATATTAGCCTCAAGTGGCTAAAAAATATGACATGCTATGTTATTATTGCTATTTACACTACTGGGCATTGATTAAATGCAGGGCCTTCCCACAGAGCTACTTTCCCACTTCTTTCTATTCTATTTTGTTTTTATTTGACACAAGATCTCACTAAGTCTAAGTTGCTCAGGTTGGACTCAAATTGATGATCCTTCTGCCTCTGTCCCCTAGAATGCTGAGGTTACTGACGTGTCACAATGCCCGCCAATGAGAATAGTAATATTTTTTTAAGTATGGTACCGGGAATTGAACCTGACACCTTCACACTGGGCTGCATCCCCAGTTCTTTTTTATTATTGAATTTTGAGGCAGAGTTTCATTAAGTTAATGAATTGCCCAAGTTGGGTTTAAACCTGTGATCCTGCTGCCTCAGCATCTAGAGGGCTGAGATTACAGGTATGCACGGCCATGCCTGACTTGAAAATAAATTAAATTTCATATTTTTTTGGCATGCTCTATTTTGTATTCTCAAAGAACCTCATACTACTTAGTTTATTCTAGAATGGTCACAATATATGTGTATTGCTTGTTTAATTGTCTATCTCTAGTACTAGCGTTTGAGTTTAGTGGAAAGAGAAGATTCCAATTTTATCTGGTGTCAGCATATACTAGGTATCTGATAAATATTTTTGAAAATAATGAGGGAGTGAATAATACTTCCTCACCACAGGCCCTACTTTAATAATGATTCCACCAATAAGATCAAGACAGAAAATACTGACATAATGATGTTTAAAAAGAATCTGTCTGCTTCAATTAATTAGGCAAACAATGAATATTTTGAGCCTTTGATAGACTCATGTTTTAAGCTATCTTTATGCTACTTTATCTATTCATATATTCTGGAGTTTCCCCTTTCTTTAACTTCCTTCTGTAAAATTTGTAGATGCTTGTAATATCACTGAAAACTGAAGCTGCTCTATAATTTTCATAGGGAATTTGTGTGTCTTAAACCTGAGGCACTGAATCATGCCCCACATAAAATTTCCCAAGGCAGGTTTGGTTGCTCTCAGAAGTTGTGGTGACTGCACACAATCAGGGCCATCACTGGATGATGACAGAAAATACCGAAATCATGGGGAAAATGAAAGATGTTCAATTTGCTCAAAAGCAACATTACAGCTATATGGTATGTCAACAGGGTGAAAATGGTGGTGTGGTGGGAGGTCAATTGAGAATGAGGGCTTTGACCTGCAAACTCCGATTATGAGCCCAAGGAGATAAAATTAAATGTCCAAAAGTTAATTTCCATGAGTGTGTTTAACCCTCCATAATAGGTCACCGTTTAAAGAATGAAGTCCTTAGGTTCTACCAAAACAGGGCAACCCCTGCCCCTCCCCCCCACCTAAGCAGTAGGCCAATAAACTAAGATCAGTGGCTTGCAACTTTCTTCCATTCTCAAATGCAAGTGTCTTCACAGTAATTTGAACAGGAGTTAAACACCATAATTGCAGCAGAAAAGATAAACAGTATCATATCAACTGTATTATTTTCTGCATTATTATGAATTTCCCTATTGTATTTTATTTTTACTACCTTCATATTTAGGTCATATAAATACCAAATAGATGATCCAATTATATATTTTCTAACCCTATTTTCTCTTTTTCCTTAATGAAACAAAAGGTAAACCCACCAGAATAAACATGGTAATTTCACAACTTTTATTTTCCTAATACAGTTATCTTGTAGTTCTTACAGGTTTTTACAGTTGCTATTTTTCAGCTATCAAGAGAGGACAGGTAGGGAGAATGCTATTTGGAACCTGAATCTGGTGCTGGAGGTCATAGGAAGATTATGTAACAGGACTGAGAAGCTTTGCAAAGTGTTTAGATAGCAGAGCGTTTCTAAGAGAGTGTAACCTCATAAAAATGAAACCACAAGCCCCAAATATCTTGCAATTACTGACAAAACCGTGCCTCGTCAGATGATTCTGGGAACTAGCTCAAACAGAGGAGAGAGTCGCTAAAATGACAATAAAAAGGATACATTTTAATTTTGCAACTGATTGGTGGTGTCCGATTTCCTACAAGGAATAGTTTACCTTTGAATTTTGTAGAGTGCTTAGATAAAACAATGGAGAAGAAAAGAAATTCTTTGTGTGAATGAGATGGGTAGAGATTATGGGCTCCTTTTGGAAGCAAATTCTAAAAATCTTAGTTCAGAAGCTTAAATGTGGACTGAGTGACTGTGTCCTTTTTCTCCCTGCTGGGTTCATTTAGGATAAATCCCAGGCTGTCCTGCGTTTTAGTTGGAGACTCTCACAGTGGGGGTGATTGGACTTTCTCTGCCCTAGGCACAACATATGCTACTTCCCATCCCTTTAATAGGCATTAGTTCTGCAGACAGCACTGGTCAAATGTACATTATTCACAATCACTTTAATGCAAATATGCAAGGCTGAGGGAGAAAATATGTCACAAAGAGGCAGTCATCCATTTCTCTTCTTTCTGATTCCTTCCTTTACAGGCTGTCTTGTAAAGGTTTGAGTTTTACAATAAATACTGTGCAAAGATTAATAAAGTAGATATGCAGCAGCCTCTATGAGAATCAAAAATAGCTCCCTAGAAATTCCTTACAAAAATGCTTTTTATTAAAAGAACCCAAAAAATCGTTTTGTTTTTATTGTTCCCTTCCTTTTCTCTTTTCTCTATGCTTAAAAAAATTTAAATGGAATCTCTGCATGTACTCTGACAATGTCACATTTGTATGAGACAGAAGAATCAAGCAAAGGGTAGAGCTATATTTAATCTGTTAAACGAAAATAAAACACACAATTAGTTTTGAACTGCAAAAATTAGCTTCTGCCACATTTTCAACCTCTATTTAAAGAACGTTGATTTCTCAATAACAAGGCATATGATCTGTAGCAGAACATTTCTAGGACAGATTTGCAAATGAGTATTATACAGGCATGCATTCTAAATCTGAGCAGAGATTATGTGGTATTTGTCTGTCTAAACCATGAAGATACAGCATACTCTTCCAGTAGTGATCCCAAGACTTACAAAGTCATCTACCCAATATGCAAAGACTTCTAGATTTCTTATACTGTATTTCAGAGAGGTTCAACACTTCTGTTTTGTTTTAAAGTGTATCCGGTGAATTTATTTATATACAAGTATTTTTCACACCAGACAACTTGACATGCTAAGCCCGGCTTTACATTAAGCACATAAAAGTTCTATGTGTGGAATGAAAAACTAAAACGTTACCATCTGCACATGATATTTCGAGGTACATAAAATTGTGCCAGAGACCCTGTGAAGCACATATGCATGAACAGCAATACAGAACTTAAAAAAAATATGCAGAGTAATAGAACATTTGGAAGACATTGTATTTCTTAAAATAATACAATTAAAATGTTAAGCAAACCCTGTGTTAGTCTAAGGTACAAGTGTAGCAAACATTTGCCATATGAAGGGAACAATATGCTTTTATTGTGACTCTATTCTGTTAATTTAATGATCTATGTCAATGTACTTACATATGATGTAATATACTTTCCTGTCTTTTCAAAGCAGTCACTCTAATCCACCTTTATGCTTTCTTTCTTATTGCTATGCTTATGATTAACTCAGGAAGTTGGGAAAGTAAAAGCCAAACGAAGTGTCAGTCATTCATTTTTCCTTATCGTTTCATTTTAATGTAGTCTTAACCTAAGATAATTACATTATGAATATTACTTTTTTTTGTACCAAAATTATTTTTTAACTAAAACAGGCAATTATCCGATAGATGGGAGAAGTCTTCTCAGCTATTGGTGCTTGGTGATTTACGTAGACACACATTAATGATAATGGAAAGTGCGCCCATAAATTTCTCAGTGCCAAAAGGATAATGGCCTCCTATTAGTCTCCTATAAAAGGGGAATAAGCAAAGTCTGTCTTTATAAATGACCTAGGTAGTGAATTACTTAAGAGAGGTTTATATCATATCCAATTAAATAGTTTTAATGATTTTGGTTGCATTCTGTGTACATTGTTGTACATTTTTAAAATGTCAGACATGCCTTTGACTCTACAAACTGCCAAAATTAATTCAGGGGCTATCATTATTAATTAAATACCTGTATTTTCATATGTAAAGGTATTGTGGTGGTGAAAATAGATGTCTCAATACTCTGAGGAATAGGAATATAGGAAGCATTTTTGTTTTATTTCATTTTAATTTTTTCAAAACATTATCATGTGTCTAATCCTGGCAAAAGAAACAAAAGTGCTATTTTACATTGAATATATCTATATTCATTTAAATTTAAAGAGAGAAAGTGAGAAAGAATTTTAAAAAAGAATAAAATGGTTTTATTTAAATAAATAACACAACCAGTATGGGAAATTGGATTTTGCAATATTGAGTTGAATGAAAGAAGGTGTGTGTGTGTGTGTGTGTGTGTGTGTGTAAAAGGTTATGCTGAAGACTCACTTAATTCATTCAGAAGGTAATTTCTGAGTCCTCAGGAGGAGCACAGTGTTATAGTACTTAGCTAGGAACTTGCACAATGATAAGACTGACCGCCGTGAAACTGTAGTCAACAACATTTGTTTCAGTCTCAACTTTGATGCTTGTACTTAGTTTTCCTTTCTTTACCATCTCTTTGCTTCTTTGGGCTTTTAAAGTCTCACTCTTAAACAAAATATTTTTGGAAAATGATATTTCAAATGGATTAATTCCTGTGAATGTTGTGAATGTTATCTTCTGGTGGCATCTGCATCTTGAACGTCTTCTCTAAAGTTTTCTCTTACAGTGTTTTGCTTTGTACTAAAGTATTGTATTCAGATGTTTAGGGAGATATTATGAAAGCATATTAATATGGTTGAACCTGGGTGGCATTGGCTTTTGGCCTGACTTGAACTTTGCCGGGACAAGGAAGTTGGAGAGTTTGGGAATCTTGGAAATATTCTAAGTGGTGTGCCATTTCAAGATTTGCAAGACTATCCTTACATAGATATGGTTGTCTTGGTCTGGGTTTGAATTACTGTGATTTTTCCAAAGCAGTTCATATCAACTTTTGAAGTCAATATTCAGAATTAGTACAGACGTCTTGATTTAGAGCCTAAAATAATAAAATACATGACATCAGAGTTTCTACTTACTATGCACAGGTTTTTTTTTTTTTTAATCTTAAACAATTTGTTCCTATAATCATTTTGTTCTTGAGTGAGTGCTTGGTATTTTATATCTTTCATAGATTTGTTTTCATTTGATCTGAATTATTCATTGTTGTCAAAATTTTTTTTTTTTTTTGGTACCAGGGATCGAACCCACGATCTTGCACTTGCCAGGCAGGTGCTTATACCACTGAGCTAAATCCCTGGCCCCAAAAGTTTTTCATAATAATTGTTTATCATTCATTTATTTCCTTTAGAACTACTAGAGATCAAACCCAGGGGTATTCTATCAGTGAGCTACATTCCAGTTGTTTTTCTTTTTCTTTTCTTTTCTTTTTGTTTGTTTGGAGACAAGATCTCACTAAGTTGCCTACGTAGGACTTGGGTTTGTGATCCTCTTGCCTCAGCCTCCCAAAGTTCTGGGATTATAGGTATGTCTGCAGAATATTTAGCTGTATCATCCATTTTATTTCTGATGTAAGCAATTTTCATTTTCCCTGTTTTCTTCCTGAAAACATTAAATATCTGACTAGGAATTTGTGAAGTTTACTGCTTCTTTTTAAAGAAACAGACAGGGTAAATCAAATTTTTCTATTTATTTTTCTCTTTTTTTGCCTCTCCTATCTCTATTCTCTTCTTTCCACTATCTTGGACTTACTTATCTCATCTTTTTAAATTTTCTGAAGAATATTAATTTTGTTAATTAATTTAGCAATTTTGAGGTTTTTCTTTTTCAATATAATCTTTAAGAGCTATCATTTTCCCTCTCAGGTATGCTTTAGCTGCTGTATAGGTCTGTCTTCATGGGGACAAACTACCTGACACCCAAAATGAAAAGGAGAGGAGATTAATTTTTGGCTCACAGTTGCAGAGTTTTCCGTCCATGGTCAGCTGGCTCTGAAGCAGAAACATCACGGTGGAAAGACATAAGGGAGCAAAGCTGTTCCCTTCCTCTCAGCTGGGAAGCACAGCACAGGGGAAACACCAGAGAGAGAGATACCCACCTAAAGCATATCCCCAGTGATCCACTTGCAACTGGGGCCTCACTTCCTCACAGCACATTCAGCTTGAGCATCAGTGGGTAAATCTAGTGAAGAAATACAGCATTTTCATGATCCAGTCACCTTTCCAGGAGTCTCTTAACCTAATCAAGTTGATAATTAAGATTACCCAGCACAACTACATAGTACAAAATTTCAGATGATTTTTTCATTTTAATTTGCTTCAAAATGTTTAAAACTTCTATTATCATTTCTTCTTAGATTTTTGGCTCCGGGGATCGAACTCACAACCTCACTCCTACCAGGCAGGCGCTTAAGCTGCTGAGCCAAATCCCCAGCCCCAGTTTTTTGAGGCAAGGTAGCACTGTGTAACTCAGGCCAGCCTTGCGCTCACGTTATAGCCCAAACTGGCCTCGAACTCACAACGCTCTGCCTGCCTCAGCCTCCCAAGTGCTGGGATTAAAGGCGTGCGCCACCACGCCCGGCTTCTTCTTTGATTTTTAACTCATGAACACAATATGCCCTCCACCTCTGATTTCTCTAAAGTTTTCTATTTGTCACAGGTGTTCATGAAATTGATCGTAAAGATCCTTGCTGTAATTTCCTTTGTGTTTTTTCTGGTTGGGTTTGTTGAAATTTTAGGACTCTGGATTTCTATTTTTGGCAAATTTAATTTTTTTTTATTATTCTCTCTTCTTCTTCTGGGCCTTTAATATGTACATTAAAACATTTTCCATTGTCCTGTAGCTCACTGGTGCTCTGTTTAGGTTTTTATATTTTTTCCAGTTTTTAAAAAATCTATACTCAATACTTCTCTTTGTTTTTGACAGTTCTTTGTTCTGTATCTTCAAGTACATTGGTTTGCACTTTTGGAATATCTAATCAGTTGATCATTTCTTCCAGTGTAGTTTTCCTTTCAGATATTGTATTTTCTTCATTTATAGAAAGTTTCATTACTTTCCTCATAGTATCAGTAGTTTTCAATATCTTTTAAAATATATAACATATATGATATTTTTCTGTTAATTCCATCTTTTCTGTAATTTCTAAGTCCATTATTTTAACTGATAATTTTGTGATTATGGCTCATGTTTCCATACTTTTTCTTTGCCTGGTTATTATTGAATAGATATCGGGTATTGCACATTATATGTTTCAGGATTTTTTAACTTGTTGTATTTTTAAAAACAAAGTTATGCAATTTTTGGCACACAAGTTACTTGGAAATGTTTTGTTGTATCTGAGATTGGCTTTTAAATTTTTTAGGATAAATTCAGAAAAGCTTTTATTTTAAGACTAATTTAACCCTCCTATTAAAGTAAAACTAATTTAACCTCCTTACTAAAATGATACTACTCTGGCTGGGAGTTTGGCTCAGTGCCTTAAGCACCTGCCCTGGCAGGCGCGAGGTTGTGAGCTCAATCCCCAGTGCCACGAAAAAAAAAAAAATGATACTACTCTGATAATTCAAATTAACAAGTTACGATTTTGGGATTTTTTCTCTGAATAAAATATTAATACTTCTCTTCCTTAAGTGGGCTTTAAGCATTTGCACATGACTCTAATTTCTTGTGCTTTGATACATGATGTCTCATACATACATAGATCAAAAACTTGAATAGACTTTTGTATATTTCCAGATTTAGATTCACGGCCTCCAGATCTGTAAGAGAATATATAGGATATTGTTACATATCATCAAATTGTGATAATTTATTGTGGCAACCTTTGGGAACTAATAAAATTTTTAAACATTTGCTCTTGCATTTAGGGCAATCAATTTTGAGCTAATTTTCATACATGAGATATGACTAAAAAAACTAATGTGAATGTTTAAATTTAAAAAAAAACTATTAAAGTAAAAGATACACTGCCATTAATCCCTTCAAGATTCTCCTCCTTGATTCAATACACTTACATCATCATTCTTACCATTTTCTGAAGCAGTTCTGGAAGTCCTGTTTTAACAGTGTACTTAGTTGCGTTGTTGTGGCTGTCTCACTGTCTCAGTGTCTCCAAAAGAATTACAAATATTTACCTTTCATGGTCTTTTTGACTCTAAGGAAGAACCGGAAATTTCTCAGTGCCATATCAGATGAGTAAGGAGAATGAAGACACCATAATGTTTGGTATAAGCCTACCTTTCCATTGGATGGCACTCAGCACCACCATTTACCATATTTTGGATCACGTCTCATAAAGACTTTTACAAAAGAGGACTTCTAGAACTGTTTCAGGAAGTGGCAAGAACGATGGAATAAGCGAGTTCAAAGTGAGAGGGAGTATCTTTAGGGAAATTGAAGGCAATGAGTCTTTTACTGTAATACACTTTTAAAAATGTAAACATTCACCTTTTGTCTTAGTCCTTGCATAGTTGGCCAGCTCTTATGCAGCAATGGCATGGTAAAGACCCTGCTCAGAAGAAAGTTGCTCACATCACGGTGACCAGGAAGCAGAGAGAGAAGGGAGGAGCCAGCAAGTGTGATGTAACTTCCCAGGTCATGCAGCCAGTGACCTACCTCTAATGAGGCCACACCTCACTAGAAGCCACACCTTTAAAGCGCATTTAGCACATTCATTATAGCATGTCATGATTCAATCATCATTCAAACATATGAGACTTTGGGGCTATTTTAGATCTAAATCGTAATATTGTATATTTCAATCATACCTCAAATTGTGTGATTGTGGATACTCAATATTCCAGCACCAACTGCTTAAATGGAAAGTCATTTGCCAATGAATTGTCTTGATAACCTTCCAAAAGATCAATTGTAAATGTAAAGGTATATTTCTAAATTCTTAATTGTATCCCGTTAAAGTATGCTTATTCTTTGGTCAGTACCACACTGATTTAATTACTATAGATGTCAGTAAATTATGAAGTTGGGAAATATAAATTTTCCAAGTTTATTCCTTTTTAAAACAGATTTTGTGTTACTTTTGGGCCTTTGCATAATCACATAAATTCTATAATGTGGTTGTCAATTGATACCAAAAAAGTATCAAACTGGAATTTTCATTGGAATTGTATTAAATTGGTGATCAATTTGGGAGTGCTTCTGTTTTAATATAGATTCTTTTAATTCATGAATTTTTGTGGCTATCTACTTAAGTATTTTAAAATTTCTTTCAATAAAGTTTTGTAATTTTCAGTATAAAATTCTTTCACCTTTTCCTAAATCTATCCCTAAGTATTTTATTCTTCTGGATGCTCTTATAAATGAATTTTTTGCTTAATTTCATTTTTGAGCTTTTCATTACTAGTGTATAAAGTAGAATTGATTATTATATATTATTTTTCAATGTTTCTGAGCTTATGTGTTAGTTTTAATATGTCTTGACAGTTTAAAAAACTTTTTATGTACAAGGTTATTAATTTTTAAGTAGAGAGAATTTTACTTGTTTGCTTCTAATCTCCTTTTCTCCCCTCCCCACCCTGAAACAGTTTCTTATTACGTTGCTCAGGCTGGCCTTGACTCCCAAGCTCATGTGACACTCCTGCTTCAGCCTCCCGAGTATCTGGGACTGCAAGTATGTTCCACTGAACCTGCTGATAACTGGAAATTTTGGTGACATTTATGTCTTTTACCTCACTAAAATTTTTAGTACAGTGTTGAAAAGAAATGGTAAGAAGTACTTGTCATGTTCCTGATGTTGGAGGAAGGTATTCACTCTTGCACCAGAGAAGGAAGAATAAAAGAAACAAAGGAAGGAAGAAAAGAGAAAAAGCACGATTATAGATGTAGATTTTTCACAGAGTTCCTTTATCTCACTTACTTTTAAGTTAGTAAGCCTCATTGTTTTGCAAAAAATTTAAATTTCTAGAAAAGCTGAGCAAAAAGCATAGGTTCCTATATATGCCACCATATAAATGTCTTTTTATTGATATCTTTGAGTATTATTGAACATTTCTCAAAATTGGACCAATGCTGACACATTTGTGTTACAGTGCATAGTTTATATTACAGCTCACTCCTTGCATTGCATTACAGGTGAGGCAGATATATAATGCCATGTATTCACTGTTATAGTATCGTGCATAGCAATTTTTTAAATTTTTTTTTTATTTAAGAGAAAGTGGACACAGAAAAGAAAAACAAAAAGCAAAAGAGACAAACAAACAACAACAGCAACAAATCCAATACAATAACATTATAGATTTACAAAGTGAGATGATTGGAATTTGACAATGCTTGTAATATTGCATATCATTACCTTCAAAGGGGTTGTTTAGATTAACAGATATAGACATGTAAAATTGACCCAATCATAAGAGTATTAACTATTCTTTTTCAATAACTAATGCATTTAGTAGTATAGTCATTTTAACTACCTTATGTATACCTATATATAGAGTTATGTCTTTTTCCTTTTTCCTTCCTTCTTTCCTCCTTTCCCCTTATAATACCTCTTGTTATCTTCAAAATAACTGCCCATACCATCAGGCACAATACAATCAAACAAAATAGTGCAGGATAAAACCAATGAAAAACAAAACAATGGAAACAATACATAGTAAAACAACACTGATTACTGTAATGCCTCATGTTATCTTCTAAGCAGTTGCTTATATCATCAGTCATAATACAAACAAACAAACCAAAATAGGATAAAATCACTCAAAACAAAACAATGAAAGCAATATAGTGTTTCAAAACAAGGTGATCAGATACCAATAATGGCTAGCATAATGTGTTTTGTTATCTTTGAAGTAGCTATCTATACCATCAAAAATAATAAAATTAGGCAAATTGAAGTAGAATAAGACCAAACTAAACAGCTCAATGAAAAAAATGCAGGACTCAAATCCCAATAATAGATTAACAGTGGCCACTGTCTGCCCTTCTTAGACACTTCCTCCCCTTTCAGTTTTATAATATGTATTGTGTATTTTGAATCTTACTAACTCCTTTAGTTTTTTTTTTTTTTTTGTACTAGGGAGATAACATGATGCTCACCCATGTGGCTCTGGGCCATTTCATCCATGAACATGATCTTAAGTTATATCCATTTACCTACAAGAGGGTTGAGGTTATTTTTCTTTACAGCTGAGTAGCTTTCCATTGGATAAAAATGCCATATCTTTTTTGTCCACTATGTAGCTAATGGGCAATCTACTCCCACTTCTTTCTGGTTCCCTATCACATACAGCATTGTTCTCTCCCCCTTTGACTTTCAGTCTATGAACCCCCTTTTGAGTTTAATGTGTTTCTTGTATAAAGCATATCAGTGGATCCTATCTCTTGATCCACTCTGCCTGTGTTTCTTTCCATTGGTGGATTGAGGCCATCTATGTTAATGGTTAAGGCCAACATGCACTGCCTCATCCCCGCCATGCCACTTTCCTGCAGTTGGCTGCCCACTTTTCCTCTCTACTCAATTGTCTGCCCCACTTGGCAATATCCCTCTGCCACTGTTTCTGGAGCTATGGTCTTTTTTATTTCTCTCCAAACTGTCCTTCAGTATTCTTTGTAGGGTTGGGCTGGTGGTCATAAATTCCTTCAGTTGTTCTTTGTCATGGAAGTATCTTATTTCTCCATTAGTTTTGAAAGATAGTTTTGCAGGGTGCATCAATCTGGGTTGGAAGTTGTTTTCTTTCAGGGCTTGAAATACTTCACTCCAAGCTCTCCATGACTTGATGGTTTGTGTCAAGAAGTCTGTTGTGATTCTGGGGTTTTCCTTTGTAGGTGTCTGTTTCTTTTCTCTCACAGCTTTTAATATTCTGTTTTTGTGTTGAATTTCTGGGATCTTGATTATTATATATCTGGGTGTAGATTTATTTTGGTTATGGTTAGCTGGAGTTCTATATGCTTCACTTATCTGAAAGTCACTTCCTTTTCCCATGCTTGGGAAGTTTTCTAAAATTATGTCTGTAAATAGGCTTTTAATTTGATTCGTACTGACCCCTGTTTTTTCACTCATACCTTTTATTCTTAAGTTATATTTCTTTGGGTTGTCTTGCAGCCATTGTATTGTTACTTCCAGGTTCCTTGTTATTTTTGAGATCTTTCTTTCACAATCACAAGCTGCAAGTCTGTCTTCAAGGTTTGAAAGTCCATCTTTAATTTCTTTCAAGTGGTTTTGCCAACTTTCATTGGAGTTTTTGACTTCCTGGTTATCCGTTTGAATCTGTTTCATGTATTCTAAATCTTTTTTGTATTGTTCATTCCAGGTTTCCCTCATTTTCCTATGCTCCATTTTTTCATCTATGTCTCCTTTAGGGTTACCTATCAGTTCTTTTATTATGTTTTTCATTTCTTCTTTTAGTTGAGTTAGTATGTCTGTTCTAATTTCTTTTATAGCCTTTTGAAGTTGTTTCTTTACTTCAGTTGCCATCACCTCTGAAACTTCAGTTGTGGGACTCCTGATCTTGTCTGCGTTTGCATCTCCTGGACGTGCTCTGTTTGGATTGGAGGCCAGAGACTGCCTTTTGCATCTTTGTCCTGATGTATTCCTTGATTCTTCTGGGCAAATGGGTACTGGGGGACCCAGGCACTCCTCACGTTGGTCACAATTTCTCTGAAGTGAGACTGGTTCTTCTTGTCAGTGCTGATTATGGATATCTGATGGTTGCCACTGGGGGTGCTGTTACAGCGCTATCTGCTGCCTTTCCCCAGCCTGCCTCGTCTCCCAGATGACTGGTACAGTGTGACAGGGGCGGGGCCGTCACCCACGAACCTGGGCCAGCCACCTGCAGACTCTCCACCACCACCCCTGGAGTGTGCGTGGAGTTGTTGTCTCCAGACTAAGCAGGTCATCCACAGGGACCCTCCGAGGTCACCCCCAGGATGCGTGTAGGGGGCAGGGCTCAGCCTGAGCAACCTCCAAGGGACTGTGCCCAGCTAGGAGTCCCCAGCCCAACTCCAAGATGTCTCCCAGCCAATCTCTTTCTCTTGCGGGAGGGTGAAGACCCCTGTACACACACCGTTAGCCAGTTCAGTACTCCAGGTCTGCTCCCCCTGTCCACTGCCACTCTCCTCCAATGCTGCCTGTCTTGGCAGAGGCCTCTGGGGTCGCCGTGGCCGTGGTACCTTGATCTTGCATCCCCAGGTTCCACACAGTGGGTCTGGATCTGGGCAGAGGTGCCGCCAGCTACCACCTTCTTTGTTTAAGTGTTTCTTTTACCTCTTTCTGTGGGCTTCAATTCTCACTTTAGATTCTTCCTGGGTCCAGAGGGCCCACTTCTTTCCTTCTTGTCTTCCCCATGTTGCTGCATTCTGGCATCTGGATGATATCTCTCAGGGAGGCTGTTAACTCTGTTGCTTACTGTTCCACCATCTTGTTCTTCTGATCTATGCATAGCAATTTCACTGCTCTAAAAATCCCTTATTCCAAGTACTCTTCCTTTTCCCTTCTGAGCTCCTATAAACTGCTAATATGTTCACCATCTCTTAGTTTTCCCTTCACGGAATGTCATATAATTGCAATCAAACATTATGTAGATTTTTCAGATTGGCTTGTTTCAATTAGCCAATATGTATTATAGTTTTCTTAATGTATATTCTTGTTAGCTCATTTAAAAACATATAGAATGATATTGCATTGTATGGATGTGTCACAATTTATCCATTTGCCTATCAAAGGGCTCCTTAGTTGCTTCCAGTGTTTGGCAACTATGGATAAAGATGCTATAAAAATTGTTTTACAAATTTTTTTAAATATTTAAATTGTTTTACAAATTTTTTTAAATATAAAAATTGTTTTACAAATTTTTTTAAATATTTAAATTGTTTTACAAATTTTTAAAAATATAAATATATTTTTTAAAAATATACAATAATGGTTGCAAGATTGTATGGTAAGTGCATGTTTGGTTTTGTAACAAACTGTCAAACTGTTCACAGAAGTGACTGGGCCACTTTGTGTTGTCACTGGGTGTTATGGCTTGTGTTTAAATGTACCCTCAAAGCCTCCTGTAGTCATTAGTGAGGTGTTTTCAGAAGTGGCTGGATCTAGAGTGTGTGATTGATTCATGGTGTAATGCTAGGATCATGGGCACTGGATTAATGGTATGAATGCTACCTGCCTTGTGTAGCCTGGATAAGATATAAGGGATGGAAAGACCTGTAGTCACTCCCTTATTGCTTTGCTACCTTTTTACTATTTTGAATTGTTTTTCTTCTGCTAATACCACCCTGCCTTGGAGGCAGTCGATTATGTACTAAAACCTCTACAAACTGTAAGGTAAATAAACCTTTCCTCCCTTAACTTTGGACATCAGGTATTTTGTCTCAGCAATTAGAAAAGTAACTAAGACACTGGTGGTGAAGATGTGCCTGTTGTTTCCTATCTTTGCCAGCACTGACAGCGTCAGTGTTTTGGATTTGACCATTCTAAAAAGTACATAATGATATCTCTTCATTTTTACTTGCAATTCCATGATGACACATGCCACTGAGTACAATTCCTTTAAGTTTATTTACCATCTTTGATGAGATATGTGCTCTAGAATTTGGCCCACTTTTAATTGGGTGATTCATTACCTATCATTCAGTTTTAAGAATATTTTTAAAAAGCCAGGCATGGTGGCACACTCCTGTAACCCCAGCACTTGGGTGGCTGAGGCAGGAGAATTGTTTGCAAGTGAGCCCAAGGCCAGCCTGAACTGCATAGTGAGACTGTGTCTCAAAAAGACAAAAAAAAAGTATTTTTAAAATTTTACTTTGGATATGACTCTTTATCAGAGAGATACTTGGTAAGTGTATGCTCTTCATAACATGCTATTTACTTTTTATTTAACTTTTCAGTGCCTCATATTTTCATCTGTAGAAAAGATATGTGAATACAATCCCATATGGTTATTTGAGGTCTATATCAAATAGTATTCAGTTATTTAAACGACACTTTGGATATTTGAAGCAGGAACATAGTAAATTCGGGTTGTGTACTTAAGAAATTATCAAAAGAACTAGATAGCAAGTACTGATAGCAAGAACACCAGGGAAGCCCTGATGAATGATGACTGAATTATCCTCTCAGGAAAACAGCTGCCTTTGCCCCTTTTCAGAAGGCAAGGAGTCCTAAGACTGCTACTGGAGCCACGTGGCAATCATATAAAATCTCAGATTCAGGGGCTTGTCAGTGCCACATCTTTACCACTCTGCTGTTATACCCCTAACTG
Source organism: Dasyprocta punctata (assembly GCA_004363535.1). NCBI lineage: Eukaryota > Metazoa > Chordata > Mammalia > Rodentia > Dasyproctidae > Dasyprocta > Dasyprocta punctata. The sequence goes on from RJWM01008654.1 coordinate 35,450, forward strand.
TCTGAGAATTGAGAAACTAAGCCCAGATGCTCTTGCTCCAATTCCTTATTAATATTTATAAAGCTGAGAATATAGATTTCTCCACACCCTTGCCTGTCAGAAGACAGGCTGATTCCCAATAACCAAGTTATGGAAGCAGTCTAGACACTTTTCAGATGAATAGATAAAGAAAAGCCTGGGGGCTTGCTTAGTTGTAGAGACTTTGATTAGCATGTTTTAGGTCCTACTTTCAATTCTCAGTACTATAGAAAGAAAGGGAGGAAGAAAGAAAGAAAGAAAGAAAGGAAGAAAAAAAATAAATGAATAAATAATAGTATTCACACACTGTGGAGTATGGTATTGTTCAGCCATAAAGAAGAATAAAACTGTGTCATTGGGAGGTGAATGAATGGAACTGGAGATCATCATATTAAGTAAAATAAACCAGATACAGAAAAGCAACTATTGCATATTTTCTCTCATATGTGCAATCTGGAGATAAAAAAGATGACAGGAAAGCAGAAGGGAGACTATTAGAGAACAAGAAAGATATCAGAGGGAGGAGGGAAGGGAGGGTAATAGAGGTAATGAGGGTACGTAAGATAAAAATATGATGTATGTATACAATATGCTAAAATAAAACCCATTACTATGTATCATTAGTATACTTCAATAAAAAAGAAGAAAACTTGGAAAACCACAGGAATGTAATTTCTATTTCAATTCTGTTCTCCAAATTTTATGGGCCTGCATCTAATCTGTAGAACCTTGTTTGTGAATTTCATCTACTTAGTTAGTTACTAAACATACCACAAATACAATTTTTAACTTTTCAGTGTTTGCAATAAATATATTCTATATCTAGCTCAATAATTAAATGAGGTAGTACATTAGCTTTGGAACAGTTTCATGATTTTTACTTTATCTCATTTGTGACCCATGAAATAAATCATGAAAAAATGATCCTATCATCAGCCATCAATCTAAAGTTCCTGATGTCAAATGCCAATGCCAGGGCTTTCACATGCTTCACAATGATATTGAGGATGTGTGTAATGTCTCTTTCATAATGTCCTGACAGAGTCAGATTTGGTAGATGCTACTATAGAATCGCTATTTGTTTACTCCACATGTCTATATTTTTATTAACTTGTTCACTTTTGGACATGCCTGAATCTGATTCCTATTAGTTATTTTTCTTGACTTGAATACTGGTATCCTTTTCACCCTGTTGTTTTTTGTTTGTTTGTTTTGTTTTTGGAATTTTGACCATAATTCCAGATTTTGACCTCACATTACTTTTCTCCTCTTGTTGACAGGTCAAGACCTGACTTTTCCTCCTGCTTTTTAAATATTGATTCATACCATGACCTTGGTCAAGATTTTGCCTGTGACCCACATGCACCATTAACCACTGTAGAAACAATTCAGAACTGGGATATAGCTCAGTGGCACAATGCCTGCCTGGCAAGTGCAAGGTTGTGAGTTTGATTCCCAGTATCAATGCTTCTCACAAAACAAAGTATTGCATAGATGCTATATTTTTAAATATTTGAAGTCTATTTTTTTGAAGACTCTTTAAAGGTATCAAATACTTTGTATTGTGTCTATAGCACCAAATGTTTTTATTCTTAGAAATTCAAAATCAATTCCTATTTCATAAAATATTTACTTGACATTTTAACTTATTCATATTTGAATTATGGGAATGCTCAGAAATGGCCATTTAAGAGTCTGTATACCTCTAGAATATAATTTTTCTTCAGGGGCAGGATTTTTTTTTTTTTTGTACTGGGAATTGAACTCACCACCTTGCACTTTCCAGGCAGGTGCTGTGCCACTGACCTATATCCCTGGCCCAAGCTAGAACATTCTAAAAGAATTAATTTATCTTTCCATGTTCAAAGTTTAGTTTATATTTTTAGCACCTTGAATATAGGAATAATTCTGCTTGATTTGGAGAATATTGTTACTCCTGTCCTCTAATCTTAGAGAATTAATATTTTATTTTGGTTAACCATATTTATGTGTTTAAAAACAAATGTGCTTATCAGAGTCAGGAAACAAAAATAATGATTTTTTTTTTATTTTAAAGAGGATGAAACCAAGGAAAATAACACAGAATAGAACCAATCAAAATAAACCAGTATAAGTGATACAAGACTTCAAAACTTTAAAAAACCAATAATAGTAACCATAATGCCTTTTGTTGTCTTCAAGTAGCTGCAGATACCTTTGGACATAGCGAAAATCTAACAGACCAGAATCGAATAGAAACGATAAAAACAAAACAATGAATGCAATGAAAGACTTCAAAACAAGCCAATAGTATATTCAAAATGGCTTGCTATCTTTCAAATAGCTGTTCATGCCATCAGGTTTAATATAATCAAGCAAAACAAAAGAGAATAAAAACCAACCCAACAAAACAATGAAAATGATATGGTTTCCCAGCCGGATCAATTCCTGGTGAGGCCTGGTTCTCTGCTCAGCAGTCTGCAAATGGCGCTGACTCACAGAGGGAGGTTTGGGTGTGGCTGTCTCCACTTTGGCAGTGGCCTGTGCATGGTGCTGGTTTCCAGGCAGGGATCACCTCCTGGTAAGGCTTGGTTCTCTCCTGCAGCAGCCCACAAATGGCACTGACTCACAGAGAGAGGCTTGGATGAAAAATAATGAATTTTGAAAGATACTTATTTTCTTCTCTTGCTATTGAGAAAATTTTCTTCTGTGTTTTGTCTTAATGTTCGTTTTATTTATCTATATTAGCAGCAATGTTTTTTTTCCCTGAAAGTAAAACACTATAGAATTTCTTAGTTCAGAGATAGAGAAACATGTAACAATGTTAGTCATCTTCAGCAGACAATTTGGTTTGTTCATTTCTGTTATCAGAAAATAGTACCTAATAATTCAAAGGAAGGAAGGGAAGAATCACTGTTCATAATCCTACATAAGAATTAATGAAACTTTCTTCTTGGTTATATTTAATATAAAATTTATGTTCTTTTAGAAGTGGCCAATCACTTTGGCAAACCTGGGGCTGCTAGTTTGTTCAAGCATAGCAACTCAACTTTTAGGTGGAAAATATACTGAATTTCCATAGTTTTTCCAGCATTTCATTGGATTTTTCATGAGTGAAAAGGTTTTTAGCTCTATTTGAGGCATAAAAAGAAATAGAATATTTTTTCTTTATAAGTCTATTTTTATATGAAATTTTAAGAGGAAGGACAAAGTCACAGGATTAAACAGTAGATGATATTCAAGTATAAAACCATCCCTTTTAACTGTTATTTTGTCACTTTGAACAAGTCTTTCATTTTTAATGCATCTATGTTTCTTAAATCTAAGGCATAAGGGATAATAGTAAGTCTTCAGCAATGATGCATATGCATGTGAAGTACACCTGGGCACTTCCATTTATTTTTAAAACATAGTGCCTGCTATGTATTTTGGGGGAGCAGTATGAGAATTTGAGCCTAGGGTCTTTGCACTGAGATACATCTAGCCCCTTTTTATTTTATATTTTGAAGTGGGGTTTCACTAAGTTACTAAGTTACCCAGGTAGGCTTGAGCTTGTGATCCTTCTGCCTTAGCCTCTTACCGTGCTGGAATTTCACATCTGGCTGTATTGTGTACCTTGAGTTGCACAAGGTACTAGGAATACACAGCATAATCTGGAAAAGGTACAGAAGTTAACCAGTTTTGGTGCTTTGATATAGGTACTTTGGAGGATAGAAGGTGTTCTAGGTAACAGTTCTTCAAGAGGACAATAGAACCTAGTGGAGAAAGAACAAGGGAAAAGAGCCTTTTTTACAGAAAAAGGGAAGACAGTGGCACTTCATTTTTCTTTTGTAGGACAAACTACAGTTCTTGCCTGATTGCAGTTGTATGGGGGCCATGTGACTGTTCTGGCCAATGGTATGGACAGAGGGATTTATGCTATTCATTTTCAGGCTTAACTGTAAGAACACATCCTATGTAATTTTCTATGTATTTCCCTTTACCTTCTCTCTCTTTTTTTCTTTTGTGGCCTACATGCAGATATTCTAATTAAAAATACTGAAACCTCAAATCAGTGACTTTAACTTTAACTGCCTGGGAATCCTAACATGCAGCGAATGTTGAAGACCACAATCTTGGAGCAGCATCCTCAAAAGATTTACAGGGAATAAACCTCTACAGAAATGTGGTATAAATGTGCTTGAAGTGAGTGAGTTATATTTTGATGGACAATATTCTTTTGTTCTAATGAATTATTTAAAATTTAAACATTTACCTTTTTTTACATATTCATTGTACCTCATATTATCAAGAGTCTATATTGACTTTTCAGGCTATTTCAGTTTTACTCTGAAAAAAAAACACGCTATTCTGTTAATTCTAAAAGTCTTCATTGGGTAGGTAGTCTAATGATTTTAAACATTTGAATAGTGCTTTCAAGTAAATCCTTTATAAGCAGATCCAATGCACTAAGGGGATCCAGAATCTTGAAAAGAGATGACCACATTCTGGAGTTTGATATCGAATAATGAAAACAGGATAAATGAAACTAGGTTATATTTGCCACTCATTCCAACTGACTGCCAGTGTTGGAGATGTTCAAAGGAAGCAACCAAGAAGTGGGTGCTTAAACAAACGTATTTTTATATTTTATTTTCTATTCTGTTACACAATTAATGCACCAGCTTACTGAACCAAGAAGAACAACAAAACAATACAATTAGGAATAGTAAGCCTAGGGCAACAACAGCTAGTCATGCTTTACGTAGACAAGTTAGTGCTGAAATCTGAAGTAGAATACTGAGTAAGCATCATATTCACTCTTTGATGTAGGAGTATTTGTTGTGAAGATGCACAATCAGGAGGGACTGCTAATCGTCACTTTTTCCTCGGAGCACAAAGCTAGTATGTGAATGGCACATCGCATGCCTGATTTGGCTTGGATATTTTTTCACATTTCAGGATTGTTATTTTTAAGTTGTGATGTTTAAATTTTAGTTTATTAGTACATGTGTATAGTACATAAGCATTTGCATTGCTTGTGGGAAGTTGGTACCTGTGTATAATACCTTTTAATTCCTTTTTTTCATCCATTTTCCCTTCCTTCACTCTACATATATACCTTGATCCCTTCTTTTTTTGTTTTTTTTTTGATACATGTTTGCAGTACATAACATCTACACTCCTTGTGGCAAGTTGGTTCATGTACATAACACATCCCAGTTCCTTTTTTCCACCCTTTATCCCTCCCCATCTCTTGATTCCCTTCCCCTTAGAGGATGATTTGTCTCTCTACCTTCTATTAGCTATCATTGATTTTGCCTTATATTTCTACTCTGATTTTCTCATATAAGAGAAACAATGTGATATTTAAGCTTGTGTAGTCTGATTTATTTCACTTAACCTTATGGTCTCGAGGTGCATTCATCTTCCTACAAATGACTCAAATTCATCTTTCCTTATGGCAGAGTAGTATTCTATGATGTGTAAATACCACATTTTCTTTATCCATTCATCTGTTCATGGATATATGGGCTACTTCCAAGTTCTATCTCTTATGAATTGTGCTGCAATAAACATGTGTCACTATAATATGATGTGTCACTATAATATGATGTCTTCATCTCCTTTAGGAAGATATTTACAAGGAGAAAAACTGGTTCAAATGGAATTGCTGATTTTAATTCTTTGAGGAATCTCCATACTGATTTCCATAGTGGTTGTACTAGTCTGCATCCCCACCAACTGTGTAGAAGGATTTTTTCCCCCATGGCTTCTCTAGCATTCGTTAGCTTTTATTTTTAGTGGTTGATTTATTTTTGATGTTTTAAGTGAGGAAAACCATATGGCTGTACAGATGTGCACATGGAAGACTCAATTTCTCAAGTTTATATCGTTCTCTTGAGATAAGGAGAAAAAACTACTTTGGGCATGCTAAGCACTTTCTTCTAGACAGCTTAAAAACTATTGCTGTAGTCAGGGGTTGCAAGGAGAACAATTACATACAGGACACAGAATTTATAGTATTATTTTATGATGGTCACCCAGAGTTAAATACGAGAAAGCGCAGGAAATCTGTCCACAATACTAAAGACCTAGAAAATTCAGCCGAGGGCCTGGATCCCACAATAATGTCCTGCATGAGTCCAGTTGAAGACCTAGAGCCAATGACAATGCTCCCCATCAGTCAAACTGGAGGCCTAGAGCCCATGACAATGACTCATGCAAGTCTGTTTCACCTGTCTGCCCTGGGAAGGCCCAAAGGTCAGCAGTGGAAGCTAGAACATCTGTGCCAGCGCGGTGAAGGATCTGTGCTAGTAGGTTGAGGGTTCTGTACTGGAGCCAAGAAGCAATGTTCAAAATAAAGCCCAGGGCTTTCCTGAAAAATATCTTAGCCATCCTCAGTGACAATGAGGTCCCGAGCTCTTCTAATGATGAGAAAATTTGGGTACATGTCAGGAAGAAGCTTCTCCTGGAGATTAAATAGCACATATCATCCCCTCTGGAGCCAGGAAGCAATGCTCAGTGTAAGGGGCAGAGCTCCCCCAAAGTGAACCATAGCCTCTCTCAGCAAAAAGGTCCCAAGCTCCTCTGATGATAATGGCCAAATTCATATCAGGGAAGCCAGGCATGACAAGCAACCAATGGCTCCAAACAATGACACTCAGGAGAACCCACAATGACCCGCTCTTCTTCTCTACATCTCTATTTATGCTGGCAACTTTCTTTGGGTGGGCCATTTGTGCTCAGTACCATGCTGATTTAATTCAGCTGGTGTTGACACCAGTTTTTAATCCATAACAACTATCCATTTAAAACCTGAAAAAATAGCCTAATCTTCTCGAGTGTTTTATATTTTGACTCATATTTTTAAATCTGTGGTGAAAAACCTGAAGAAGGCAGAGATTTTGAGTTTTTTGATCATTTTGAAGAAGGAACCACTTACATTCAGGGCTACTTTGTCCATATCCATCATTGTGTCCCTGGGATATGATTTCTTTGAAAAGGTTTATTTTCCTTTTTTCTTACTGCTTGTGGGTCCTTTCACTGATGACTCCTCTATATCAGAAAGTATCACTTGTGAAGAATCTTAGATTGTCTCAGAGTTCTTTCTTTCAGAGCAAGATGTGAAGAAGAGAACCCTCACCAGCTGCTGTGGAGGGTTATGCTGTGTTCACATCACCCCTTCCATGTTCTGTTGAGAAAGGGATCTGGGCACCATGAAGAAATTACTGGACAGTTCCATGGATCTGCTTTCACTTATTCCACCTGCTCTGGACTTCAAAAAGTATAAAAAAATCAATGATTCCCACACTTAAATTTTATGCTCTGTCTCTCTTAAAGGGAAGTATGAGATTATTAGTGTCTCATGCAGTTATTCCAAAGTAACTAATAATTAAAAAGATATTTAAAATTTTTTAATGGAAATTTTTCCATAAAAATATTGATTTCCTCTATAGAATGGTCCCTCTCATGTAAATGAAATATTTCTCAGTGCTCTGCGGTAAAGACAGGAATGACTAACACATAAATTTATCACCTAACAGAAGTACATTTACAGAATAACATGGAACAAGGAAATAGTAGTGATATGAATTTGAAGTTTGGCACTCTGTACTCAAACCTAAATTGTTGCTTATTAGCCATTTGAGCCCAGGCAAGGAGTTAACCTCTGTAGGTTTCAATTGTCTCATCTTTTAATTGGAGATAATAAAGAGACCTTCATTTTAGAGTTATTTTAAGGATTAACCTAAGTGATACCATTTTGTAAAATGCTTTTAACTATACCTGGAACATATAAATTAATACCTATTGTTTAATAAAATAAATATAATTTTATCCTTCTGCTTATTTCATATCTCCTAATAGAAGCACATGTATTTTTAGAAAACTTTGGATGAACTTCATATTTTCTGTAGCTTGTAAGCCTTTAGTAGAATAGATCCTGGGCTACAGAGACAGATCTAAGAGTTTTCTTCAGTTCTTTTTGTTTATCCACTTAACTTGTGTGCTTATAAGTACCAGAGGTATTCTTTAAATGATATTTAATTGATTAAAAATTCTGCAGTGATAGCCAAATCTATGTTTATAATCCATCTATATAAAGTTGCATGTTGGAAGATGTTATAGTTATATTCCTATGGCCTTGCCAAGTCTCATGTAATCAAGACATGCAGCTGAGTATGGTGTTTGTGATTGGTTTGTTGTCTAACACTGGGATTGGTGAGGTGAGTGCTGCACCCACCCAGGGGTGGAGCTGACGTTCAGTGTAAGGGCAAGAGGAAGGCATGTTTTCCCTCTCTTGTCAGGTTCATGCCTTGCTGTTTTGGTGGCTGCCATGAATGGCTGCTCTACCACGCCGCCCTGCCTTGCAGCCAGCTGAATATGAACTAAAACCTCCAAGAACTGTAAGAAATAAATCTTTTGGGCGTTAGGCATTCTGTCTCAGCAATGAGAAAAGTAACCAAGGCAGAAGACAAATGCCTTTTGAAACTATTCTTCATTCATGAAATTTCCTAGGCTTATAAAAGTAGTCATGATAATCAGTTTCCTAGACTATCAATATATTTTCATTTTTCATGTTTTCTAACTTTTCAGAAACTCTAAATTTTTAGTTCTAGCTATAAAATTTCTCATATGTAACATCAAATTGTTCATTTCCTATTTTAAGACGATTTATGTCACTCCTTGTTCTAAGAAAAATTGTACATGGACTTCTGGTATTTGGATATGAATCTTAAAATAGTTCATTAGCAGCATTTCCAGAGATCATGTGGTCTTAAGGGTAGAAATACCAGGCTGAAATTGGGAGAAAAACATTGAAGAAATGTATTTGTACATTTAGTCCATATTATTTCTGGAAATATTGTTATAACCACTAAGTTTTCAAACATGTAAATATAACAATGTATCAGTGCCTTATTAGGCATTTAGACTTAGAGTAAATAATTCCCTTTATTTTTCTGATGTACTCAATCTTTTTACCTTCAAGACATTAGATTGTACCTGTTTATACCAGCTAAAGCAGTAGCTATTTAGTTTTTGTTATAATCATTTCAAACTTATGCTTAATTTTCAGTGACACAATGCTTTTGGGAGTTACAGTGATCTTTCTTGAGATTCTTGCTCTTTTCCCTTAAAAGTACAATTGCATTTTATTTAAAAATTTTATTAGTAAATGTCTGCAGTACATAATGATTACATTAGTCATGAGGAGGTGGTAAAAGTACCTAACAGGTCTTAGTTTTTTTGTAAATATAATAACAATGTAGTATGCTGCAAGTTGAGAATGAATGAGTTTTTATTTATTTGCCAGTTCGTTTGTTCAAGGTATTTTTCTTATGTATTGTTGACTTAAAATGAATGTGAGATTTGAACAAGTTTATAATCACAAACTTAAAAAAGTATTCTTTAGAATCATACAACTTTAAATCATGATGAGATTATCATGTACTTTTTTATAGCCAAAGATACACAGATAGAAGAAGAGATCCATAAGGTCTGTTTTATCTTTTCAACTCAAAGAGAAGGCTTGAATCCTCAAGCATGAAATTGCCATCTGTTCTTTCCTCTCCCACCCCCATATTTTTACTATTTTTTCAGCAGTCCAGGTGAAATCAGAAATTTCTTTTAGAAAGAATGATGTCATTGTATAACAAAATGTATGTGTTCATTAAGCTACTAGGGACAGCAACTTGTCACAATAAAATATCATTGAGAGACAGTTTTTGCTTCCCCATATTTTCCTATTGTTTTTGTAGACATTTGGTGTGTGCCAGGCACAATACTAAGGGCTTTATATAATTTCTCTTTTGGTTCTTTTAAGAACCTCTCTAGGAATATCTAACATTGTAATTGCCCTACTTCATAGTTGAGGGTACTGAAAGTTGGAGAGGTTAAATATCTCCCTGAACATCTCACAGGTAGTGTTAATATTGGGGGTCTATATCATTTCCTTAGCCCACTCACCTTTACACCTTTGTTTATGATGTTCTCTCCTCCCAAATTCTTCTTTTACCTCTGTTCACTGAAAATGAGCACATCTTTTAAGATCGACCAGAATTTACCTCTTTTCTGGGGACTCATACTGGCACTGTTGGGATTAAACATTTCCACTCTAGGTAAGAATTCAAATCTCCTTTTTTCTTTGTTTCCCTCTCACAGCTAGCAATGCAGGTACTTAACTAAACAAGTATTTATTGATCATTCTATATATTGGGTGTTTGATTTTGAGGGGTCTGATTCTTTTCAATTCTTTATATGATGTAAATAGAAGTCTTTTGTTCAAGGGATAGTTGGCTAAATGTTTTTTCCGCACTGGGTTTTCTTTTTACTCTGTTAGTTATTTCTTTTGATGTGCCAAAGCTTTTTAATAAGATGAAAGTTGTTGATTCTTTGAAATACTTCCCATGCAGTATGGGTTTTCTTCATTAACTCTCTGCCTACATCTGTATCTTCAGGATTTCTAACTACTTTGTCTTCTAGTAAATTTAGCGTTTGTAGTGTTTGTTTTAATATTTAGATTTTTTATTGATTTTGAATTTAGTTTGGTGCAGGGTGATAGACATGGTTCTAGTTTTAGTCTTTGGCATGTGGAAAGCCATTTTTTCCAGTACCATTAATAAACAGTCTATCTTTCTTCCAGTGAACATATCTGGGACCTTCACCAAAGATAAGGTGACTGAGTGTGTTTGTAGCTGTTTCTGCATCTTCTAACCTGTTTCACCGGTCCTCAGGTTAATTTTTTTTTGTCAATACCATGCTGATTTTATCACAGTAGCTTTGTAGTGTAATTTCAGGTCAGGCTTTGTGATGCCTCCTATTTTGACCAGGATTGCCTTTGCTATTCTAGGTCTCTTCTGTTTACAACTGAATTTTAGGAGAGCTTTCTCTAGATCTCTAAGGTATGTTAATGGTATTTTGATCAAGATTGCATTAAATCTGGATGTATAATGGTTTTGGCAGTATGGTCATTTTCACAATGTTGGTTCTCCCTATCCAAAAGCAAGGGATAACTTTACATTTTCTGATGACTTCTTTGATCTATTTTTTCAGAATATTATAATTTTCAATGTACAGATATTTTATTTCCTTTGTCAGATTGATTCATAAGTATTTCATTTTTTGGATGCTATTGTGAAGGGTGTTCTCTCCCTAATTTTTCTCTCAGTGAGTTTTTTGTTTGTGTACAGGAATGCTGTTGATTCTGAGTATTGACTTTGCATTCAGCTACACTAATTAATTTGCTTATTACATCTACAAGTCTTTTAGTAGAGTTGGGATCTATGGAGTATCACATCATCTGGGAATAGTGGTAATTTAACTTCCTACTTTTCTGTCTTTATTTCTTTTTTTTCTCTCTCTTGTCTAATCGCTCTTGCTAACATTTTCAGAACTTTATTGAATAGTAGTGATAGTGGACATTCTTCCTGATTTTAGAGTGAAAGCTTTGTGTTTTTGTCCAATTAGTACAATGTGGACTGTTTGTTTGTTATTGGTGGCTTTTATCAGATTGAGATAGAGACTATCTATTCTGATTTTATGTAGGGATTTTATCATGAACAAGTGTTGGACTTTATCAAAGGCTTTTTCTACATCTATTGAGATGATCATGTGATTTTTGTCTTTGACTTTGTTGATGTGGTGTATTACATTTATTTATTTGCATATGTTGAACCATCCCTGCATTCCTGGTATGAATCCCAATTGATCATGGTGTATAATCTTCTTGATGATTTGTTGCATTCTGTCTGCTAGTATTTTATTGGGAACTTTTGCATCAGTGTTCATTAGGGAAATTGACCTATAGTTCTCCTTTTTGGTTGGGTCTTTCTCTGGCTTTGGTATCAGAGTAATACTTGCCTGCAGGAATGAGTTAGGGAGAACTTCTTCTCTTTCAATTTCCTTAAAGAGTTTGTGGAGTATTGGCACTAAATCTTCTCTACATTTCTTGTAGAATCCATCTGTGAATTCCTCAGGAACTGGGCTTTTGTTTTTTGGTAAGTTTTTAATTACATTTTCAATTTAATTAACTCATATTGGGTTATTCAAAATTTTTATATTTTCTTGATTCAGTTTGAGTAATTCAGATTTTCTAGGAATCTGTCCTTTTCTTCTGTGTTTTCCAGCCTATGTGGGTAAAAATTTTCAAAGCAAGTGTTGATGACCTTCTGACTTTCCATATGATCTGTAGTAATTTCATCCTTTTCGTTCCTCATTACATGAGTTTGAGGTTTTTTTCTTTTTCTTTTTTTTTTTTTGTCTTGGCATGGTTGGCAAGGGGTTTATCAATTTTGTTTATTGTTACAAAGAACCAACTTAAGCATCTTCTATGGGCTAATATAAGGTCTATTTAAGAGAATGTCCTATGTGCAGCTGAGAAGATTGTGTATTCTGATGTTCAGTGGAACACCCTGTAAACAACCAAGAAGTCTATTTGTTCACAGGTTTGATTCAGTTCTGTGATTTTTTTTGGCTGACTTTTTGTCTAGTTGATCTAGACAAAATGGGGTAGTAAGGTCCCCTGTTAAAATTGTGTTATTGCATATTTGATTTTTCATTTCTTTCAGTATTTGTCTTATATAATTGAGTGCTCCCATATTTGATGTATATATATTTATGATTGTTATCTCTTCCTCTTGAATTTTTCCGCTAATAATTATGTAATGATCTTCTTTATCTCTTTTGATCATTTTTGGTTCAAAGTTCACATTGTCTGCAAACAGAAGCTACCGCTGCTTTTTACTGAGTTCCTGTAGCATGGAATACTATTTTCCATCCTTTGACTTTCTGTCTATGAGTTTATTTTTGAGTTAAATATTATATCTGGTATACAGCATATTGTTGGATCCTGTTTCCCGGTCCATTCTGCCAATTTATTTCTTTTAATTGGTGAATTGAGGCCATTTGCATTGATAGTGATAACTGATATATATTGGCTGGGCTTAACTTTGTCACGTTATTTTTCTGTTGCTTGTTCCATGCTCCCCTCCCCCACCTTGTTTAATTGCTTGCCCTGCCTGGTGGTTTCCTTCTATTGTTGCTCTAGAAATTGTGGTCATTTTTATCTCTACCTAGTATGTCTTTCAGTACTCTTTCTAGAGTTGGTTTAGTGGACATGAATTTCTTCATTTGTTCTTTGTCATGGAAGTATCTCATTTCTCCATTAATTTTCAAAGAAAGTCTGCTTTCAGTTTTGTTCAAGTGGTTTTGCCAGTTTTCAGTGGAATTTTTGATTTCCTGAATATCTGTTTGAATCCATTTTATGCATTCTATTTCTTTCCTATATTGATCATTCACCATTTCATCCTCTTTCTATCATCATCTTTTTTAAAAATCTATCTCCACTCTAGATTTGCTTAGCAATTCCTTTATAAATGTTAACATTGCTTTTTTTCACCTAAGAGATTACTTCTGATTTGACTTCCTGTATAGCCTCATGAATTTGTTTCTTTACTTTGGTTGTTATTACTTCAGAAATGCCAGGCATGTGTCTTGCATTTTCCTCTCTCTTGTCTCCTAGAGTTGGTCTTGGTGGACCAGAGGTCTGAGGTTGTATTTTGCTGATGTGTCTTGTCTTTTTCTATTTCAAAAGGTTTTATTTTGTTTTCTGTGTTGATCCTTTTAAGTTTTTATAGGAGGTAGCTATATCACTAGTATCAAGTCCTCTTTAGGAAAAGTCTGTTCCTTGGGGATGTCTTCTGTGTGTAGGAGAGTCTAGGCTTTTGTCTGCTCCAAAATCCTAACCTCCAGTTAATTAAGAGTGAGATGCTGCTATCTGTTTGGCTCAGTCCCCAGTCCTTTGGTGTAGGGCTGTGATGAGGCTATTACCCCAGGGTTTTCCAGTATTGTTGTAATGAGGGAGTACAACTGATTATAACAGATATGACATCCTAGCTAAAGTAGTATAATCAATAACAATACCATCAAACACAGATTAGAAACTAGCAAACTGTGGTAGCTATTAATTTTGTACCTTAAACCCTAAGAGCAACATATAAAATTGTATAACAGAACTAATTGTAAATTATGAGCTTGTACACAAAGTGTTTCCCCTTGATAGAGTGGTTTTACCCTGTGGTGGGGAGATTTATGAATGATAATGAAAGAAACAAAGATAACTGAAAAAAAAGTAGATGCAAAGCTGGAGGACAAAGGGTGATTGTGCAAATTTTGGGAAACTAGAGGAGAGGGCAGAAGAGAAAAAAATGAGGGATTAAACAAGGAATAATCTGAACTTTGTATCCACACTAGGGGGATGGATTAGTTTTCTGTGACTGGAGGTCTCCCCAGCTATTTAGAGAAGAGTGAAAAAAGAAAGCATAAAATGAAAAAGAAAAAAGAAAAAGAAAAAAGAAAAGATAAAATGAAAAAGAAACCGAAGAAAAAGAACAAAACAAAACAAAACAAAGAGAGAACAGCAACAGCCCCACCTGCCTCCTTTTATTCTGTGTGTTTTTGCCCCAAGCACAAAGCTGGCTCACCTAACTTTCCACCTGTTGCCTAGTATTGTTACTGTTGCTTAGGACTTTTCATGCCACTGATCCTGCCTGTCCATCCTGTACCCCCTAGTTAGGACTCTACTTTGTTGCTGGCATTCCTATTGGTCTCTCGGCCTTTCGTCATGGTTCACTTGAGTTGCAGCTGCTCAAGGCCCAAACTGTTCACCTGGGTTATGGTAGAGAAGGTTCTTGGAGGGGCCCATGCTTTTTATCTGTGGTGTGTGGTGGAGATGATGATGGGAGGGGCTGCTCTTTATGCTATTCATCCAGTAATACATATTGCTGCCTACTTACCACGTGCTCTGACAAAATAAGGTAAGTGGCATTTCTCTCTCCATACCATTTCTTTATGTTTGATACTTTCTAGCTCCTCTCTTTTACTTCTTTATAATGTATGTAATGGGTTATGGTGAACAGTTATCCTATGGTGCTGTGGAACACCAAAAGTTAATCTATTTAACAATATTTTGGTACCAGTTTTCCAAACCCCTTTATCTGTCTTGCCCCCACCCTTTCCATTCTCTAACGATCACTGCGCTGGATATAGATTCCATTTTAAGTTTCCATGTATGACAGAGAATATGAAGTACTTGTTTTCTGCATCTGTCTTATTTAGCATAATATAATGTCCTCTATTTCTATTCATTTTGCTGCAAAGGATAGGATTTCATGATTCTTTCTGAGTGAAAAAATACATCACATTTTATTTATCATTGTTTGTTGATAAGAGATACCTAGATCAATTACACATCCTAGCTATTGTAATTTCATAGTAAATATCAAGGAGCAGCTGTCACAGTATCTCTTTGCTATGCTGACTTCATTTCATTTGCATATATACCCAAAAATGAGAGAGCTGAATTATACATAGATCTATTTTCATTTTTTGCTTTTTTTTTGCAACCTCCATACTGTTCTCCCTAATCACTGTACTGATTAAGCAGGAGTATAGAAAATTTCCTTTCTCTCCATATCCTCACCAGCATGTGTTTTTATTTATTTATTTTTTTTCTGGCACCAGGGATTGAACTCACAACCTCACGCCTGCCAGGAAGGCTCTTAAGCCACTGAGCCAAACTCCTGGCCCTAGTTTTTTGAGACAGGGTCCCACTATGTAGCTCAGGCTGGCCCTGTGCTCACGTTGTAGCCCAAGCCGGCCTGGAACTGACAATGCTCCTCCCACCTCAACCTCCCGAGTGCTGGGATTAAAGGTGTGCACCAACACGCCTGGGACTATTTTTTGTCTTTATAATAGCCATTCTAACTGGGATGAGATGATATCGTATCACAGTGTAGCTTTGGTTTACATTTTCATGATGGCTAATTATGTTGAACAATTTTTTTCAGATATTTTCTGGCTAGTTAATACAATTGAATTTTATATTTTGATATTGTATCATAAAAACTTCATAAATTAGCAAATTCTATAGGTTTTTCTTTTTGTTAGGTTTCATCAGACTTTGACAAATACTTTCGTGAATCTTATATTTTATAAATAGTTTCACATCATTCTTATGTTTTGAATTCTAGACTAGAAGATGCCCACATTCTTGAAACTCCCCAACAAAATTTTCCTTCTAAATGTCCAAGGGTAAAAGATTCATCTGCTTCTATTGCTAAGATACGTCTACCTCGTTTGAGGAGCTGCTCAATCTCACTTTGCGGGTGTGAGAAGTAGGGAAACGTGTGGCTCGCACATTTGACCTCTAATATTTTTTCTCCCATGTGACATGACAACTACAAGTGTTACTTCATCTCACATGGCTTGAATATCATATGGCAGAATTGAGACAATTCAGACACTTTAGGTCCAAGTAATCTTTTCAGATTTTATGTTCAAAATACAGTAATACTGTATGAAATTCAGTTCATGAGCAGAAGCATTCAGCAAAACTTTACTTTGGTTCTCAAACTCTGCATCTGGTGACCAACATCACTATGATCACATTCCGTGAACAAACATAAATGCAGTCATATTCCCCAGAATCATGGAACAAATTAAGTTTGTGAACTGAGGTGCTACAGTGGGTTCATCTTTAAGAAGAGACATATAGACAGAATAATAGAATTTAATATATTATTTGTCTCTATCATGTGATATTTTCTCTAAATTCATACAAATCTATCCACACACACTTACACACAGTGTGTTTGTGTAATTTTTAATTATGTTAGATGATTTGATGAATGCCTTAGTTAGGAATACAGTATAAGAAAAATACAAAGATGGTTAAAATTTGAGTTTTAGTCACAGACTATGGAACCTTGTTCTGTGGTAACTATGACAACCATCGGGGTTTCTCCTGAATGATATCAACTGCCAGTTTTTGAAACTGTAATTGAATATGTTATCTTCACTCCTGCATAGTTTTGTCAAATTAATTTTTCCTAATCACTAATTTCATGTTATCATCCCCCTTTCAAAAGCTCGTTAGGATATCTGTAATTTTAGGGAATGTTTTTTCCTATCTTTTTAGTCACTGTGTACATAGGCCTCATTTTTCATATCAAGTCTCAATTTCTGTTTCTTGAATGAAGAAAATTCAAACAGACCAGAACATTTTCTTGTTGTTTCTCTAATCTGCCCCATTCCCTTCTACCTCAGATTTGCTAAATTGCTAAATTGCTCCATCCGGTCACAAAGTTGTGTTCCTCTTGCCTCAGTCTCCCAGTGTGCTGGGATTACAAGCTTGTGCCACCAGGTGCAGGTTTAAATCATTATTTTTAAATAGGAGAAATTAATGCTCAAGAAGTTTGTAAGTAGTTCAAGCTCATGCAAGGACTTACTAGTGAAGACTGAACTAAAGTTAGGAATTCTTGTATCTTGGGCCACTATACTTTAAACAATTGTGTACAGTTTTATTTATTTTTTCATTAATTCTCAAAGTATACATGGCATACTTCTTTGATTAGATTTTTTTCAATTTTTAAATCTATAGAACAGTCTTAAAGGTAAATATTATTTTCATGACAATTTTACAGATGGAGACATGTCCAAGGCTTCACAACTTAAACGACAGAGTTGGAGTAGATTCCCGTATTTGGCCCTAGGGCTGCATTGCTTACTCATTTTATGACTTGTTTCTTTCTGCTGCTGTTTTAGCTTCTTTGTGACTTTTATGGTCCCATACTTCTGGGTCTGTCTTATTTCTCACATAAGAAATAAATTCAAGTGTGCCTCAATATTTGTTGACAGACTGGTGCCTGGCTATGAAAATTAATCTTCAAAGCTGAAACAACACTTCAAGTCAGATTTTTTATTTTTTAATTTTTATAGTGAAAAATCAAAATATTTATTACTACAAAAAGCAAAAATAGAATTCAACATGGTTAGAAGCTGATCAAATGGAATAGACACAGAGCCAAAAGTAACATACTCATGTTCATCTGACTGAACTAGCAAGTATAGAGATATGTCTATACAAAAAATAAAAGTATGAAATAGTCATGTAGTTTATAAGAGAA
The DNA here is from genome assembly GCA_004363535.1 of Dasyprocta punctata. Taxonomy (NCBI): domain Eukaryota; kingdom Metazoa; phylum Chordata; class Mammalia; order Rodentia; family Dasyproctidae; genus Dasyprocta; species Dasyprocta punctata. The sequence continues at coordinate 53,392 of RJWM01008654.1, forward strand.
AACTCCATATTTTACAATAAAAGTTGCACTTTTTTTAACATGTAGAATTACTTGCCCAACTATAAAGATTTCCTGTTTTACTTTAATAGTGTAGCACTGCAGCTCAAACTACTTGAAATGCATCAATCATTTGGGCCTTGTCACAAAGTCAGGTAAATATGTAGAGCATTTGGATGGCAGAGCCAAAGTCAATTCTTTCAGTCTCCTAACTGAATTTGATTTATTTTACCATATATTCCAGGGTTATTGATTTTTATGTACTCTGACTAGTCATCTTCTTGTTTAATTGCTCCATATGATAAATGGAACTTCAGGGAGATTTTGTTTTTCCAGAAAACTATACAGTTGCAGGGCCTATAATTAAACAAAAGATACAGGCCTTTCAAAAAAAAAATTCTTGCATGAAGGTCACTGGAGACCAAAACATTTCCCAGGTTCTTGTTTTAGTAGGTATAGTATATCATATCAAGATAGTTACTTAGGACACAAAGTAACATATAAAAGATAGAACATTATAATATGTTCATAGTGAGACAAAATTAATCTTGAAAGTTCGAGAGATTAGTAGATTTATATGATCAATTAGTAGACTCACTGAAATAGTAATCAGTAATATAAGTCCCATTTCACTTGATAATGGTATGTATATATGCAAGTGAGAAGTTCTATACGTTCAGTGATTTCTATCTTTTCTATCTTTTTCCTTAACAGGTAGATGAAAAATAAAACCTTCATATTTAAGTAGAAACAAAAAGATCATATTTATTTTTCAAAGGGACTGCTAGGAAATTTAGACTTGATTTTTGTTTTAGTAGTGGTGGTGGTGGTACTGGGGACTGAACCCAGGTTCTTAGTACTAAGCTCTAACTCCAGCCCTTTTTAAATTTTGTGACAGGGTCTTGCTGAGTCACTAAGTTGCCCAAGCTGGGATTGAACTGAATTTTTAATAAATTCTGGAGAACCAGATCAAGTATTACCTTGAATGTTTACCTGAATTTATTAAAAGCTATGTGATTTATGGCACTTTTGTGTTCTAGGAAAAACTGGAGAAGAGGACACTTTATATGGTCCACATTTATTTATTTTAGAATAATTATTTGTCATATTTACAGTTAGCATTACCATTTAGCATTACTACTTCCCAGTTTTAGTTCAGTTTTTATCTATTAGAAATAAAGATAGAACAGTTTTTACCCCCTGATGGAAATGAAAAATGGTGACTGTTAATGTCTTTTCACACAATAATTGTGCTTGTTATAATGATTTAGTTGAACTCACTGGAACAGACATAATGGCTGACTTTAGCTGTGTCTACAGAATGGCAGATGCAGATCATTTACTAAAAAAATTTGCAACAGTGCTCAGTGTATGTCTTGATTTTTATTATCAACAATAAAAAACATCATTAAAGGAGGCTACTGTTTGATTTTTACAAACCTCATCTGATACAGTAGACCAGGGTGGTAGAATGCAGATGTATGCTTGAGTTTGAACACATGTATCCTCTTTATCTGATTTCCCTAGTTGAGTATTTCCATTTGTGATACTTGAGAAAAGATTGCCATCACAATCTGAAGTGTCATTACTAAATCTAAATGATTAGACAGAAGGCATGAAAGGTAAAAGATAATATTCTCTCAACAAGAGAAACTCAGCAAGAAATGTGGCAGACAGAATAAGAAGAGACACTAACCAGTGCATTGTATCTAGTTACTCACAGTCAATGATGGGAATATACTTCCATGAAGTCTACACAATACTTAGAACAGACCTGGAAAACATAATGTACAACAGAGATAGACTGAAAGTTGCTTCGCGGTCCTAGACTAGGGGTCACACTTCTGTGAAAAAAACAACCTTAAAATCTGATCTCTTTTTATCTTGGGATACTTGAATAATTTTCTCATGTGAATAGTGGGTTGTTTCTGTCCTGCATAGATAGGAAAAGAATACTCTCTATCATCATCAATGAATTCAAATTATTAATGGAAAAAAGTTCTAACAAACCAGATTTCTTCATTGGTTTAGTTTAAGCTTACTGTGTCCGGGTAGTATGAATGCTTGGTTCTGTAAAGAGAATCAATAACCAAATACCTTTGATGTTCTGAGGTTGTGGTGGTCAATAACACATTGAGGCTTATTTCTAGAGTCCTGCTTAGTAAGTCTGAACTTGAGTAGAGTGACACGTATTATAATTTGAATGTTGTCCTTAGGCCTATTTTGGATGGATCAGGGCTTTGATCTTCCCAGTTCTGCTATTGTTGATAGCATCGCAGTTTAAATCTAAAATGTCCTCCAGGAATCTTCTGTGCTCAGGCATGGAGCTTTTGGAAGGTGATTGGATAATGGGGATGCTATACTAATCCATAAAATGATCCATTGATGAGTTCATGACTAAATGTGCTGTTAGGAAATGGAGCCTGGTCAGAACAGATAGATCACTGGGGGATCGACCTGGGAGAGTGTATTCTTGTCTTTGACTCCTAGCTTCTCTCTCTGCTTGCTGGATGCCATGAGTTGAGAAACCTATCTCACTATCTGGTTCTGCCATGTCATTTTTGTCTTGGAACCAGTCACCGGAGAACTGAACCTTGTGAAACCACGAACCCAACAAACCTCTCTTTTAAGTTTCAGATGTTGTATATTTTGCCACATCAATGAGAAAGTGAATAATACAACTAGTGTGCTGCTATACACTCCTGAGGACTTATCAGAGGTGGATGTAATTGCTCCCATGATTATACATTTCATTACCAGGCCAAACATGATTCAGTTGATTAGTCCATCAAAGACTGAAATATGGATATTCTAGAGCTTTCCATATTTAAATTTTTATATAAGACTATATTGCCACAATGACATAACACTTATCAGTCAAAAACTACTGATAAGTAGTTTTTAGCTTTTTCTTTTCTATTTTGAAAGTTTCATCATTTGTAGATTCTCATCCAACTTGTGCCTTCTTTTGCAGCAATTGAATTAGGCAGAGGAACTGTATGAAACTTTGAGTGATCAACAACTCATAGGGATTGGGAGAGGGGAGACTAAGCTGGTTGCTCTGTGGGCATCACCACTTAAGTACACTATAATTCAATTTGCTTTCACTGGAAGTTGCGAATCCTATAGTTATTTCAGTTTTCCAATCTAAATCTGTTACTATTACTCTTCTGGTCTGGAAAAACAGTATATCAAAAAAACCAACTTTGGTTACTTCATGTTTGACTGAAAATGTATCTTATTTTTCACTTGTATCAAGCATTCATGAAAAAATACTGTTGATACAAGAATATTATCATTTGGGTGCAAACCTGAGCATCAGTTAAATGTCAGGTATTGTTCTGAGAACAGAGCAGTGCAAAAGCTCAAGAAAAAATAAAAAATATGTGCCTGGACAGAGCTAACTTTCTGTTGGGGGAGAAGTGGGATAGATAATAAAATAGATAAGTGAAATGGATGAAAAAAGATATAATGCAAAAATATACTTGTCGCCTGGCAAGAGCAAAGTCCTGAGTTCAATTTCTGGTATCACAATAAAATCTGCTGATAAGAAAAATAAATTTATCTCATTAAAAACTGCTAAATTTGTTGTACATTACTATGGCATCAACAGAAAACCAATATGTTGTGTGTATCAGATATCTATTTTTATTTCTTTTTTGAAATTTTATTTTAAAGTGAATAAAACCAAACAAAACAGAATAAAGCCAACCAAAACAAAAACATTGAGAATATTACAGGACTTCAAAACAAGATAATAGGAAGTCAACAATGGCTGCCATAATGCCTCTTGTTATCTTCAAAATAGCTGCTCATACCATAAGACATAATGGAATCAAACAAAACAGCAGAAAAAAAAAACAGTCAAAACAGAACAATGAAAGTGATACAGGATTTCAAAACAAGATAATAGGAAATAACATTTTCTCCACTTTCATCTTCACATTATCTATTGTACATTTTGAATCCCACTAACTCCTTCAGTTTTTTTATGCTAAGGAGACAACACAATGCTTACCCTCGTGAGTCCAAAACATTTCACTCATAAGCATGATCTCAAGTTGCATCCATTCACCTACAAGAACTCTGCAGTTATCCTTTAGAACTGAGTAGCTTTCCATTGTATGAAAATACTGTATCTTTCCTATCCATTCCATGGTTGATGGCCAAGCTACCCCTGTTTTTTTCTGGGTGCCTGTCACATGGAGCACTGTCTTGTCTCCTCTGACTTCAGTCCATGAACTTTCTTTCAAGTCAAATGTGTGTCTTGTATACAGAATATTGATGGATTCTGTCTTCTGACCCACTCTGTCTGTATTTCTTTTTATTGGTGAATTGAGGCCACCTACATTAATGGTTACAACTGGCATGCAGTGGCTTATCTCTACCATGTTATCCTCCTGCCATTGGTCCCCCACTTTCCCCCTCCATTCAATTGCCTGTCCTATTCAGCAATCCCCCTCTGATACTGTTACTGGAAACATGGTCATATTTATCACTCTCTAGAATATCCTTCAGCACTCTTTGTAGGGTTGGCTTTGTGGTTATGTTTTCCTTCAGTTGTCCTTTACCGTGAAAGTATCTTCTTTCTCCATTAATTTTGAAAGATAGTTTTGCAGGGTACAGCAATCTGGATTGGAAGTTGTTTTCTTTAAGGACTTGAAACACTTCCCTCCAAGCTCTCCTTGACTTGATAGTTTGTGTTGAGAAGTCTGCTATGATTCTGATGGGTTTTTCTTTATAAGTGATCTATTTCTTTTCTCTAACAGCCTTTAATAGTCTGGTCTTGAAAGGACTTGAAACACTTCCCTCCAAGCTCTCCTTGACTTGATAGTTTGTGTTGAGAAGTCTGCTATGATTCTGATGGGTTTTTCTTTATAAGTGATCTATTTCTTTTCTCTAACAGCCTTTAATAGTCTGGTCTTGTGCTGAATTTCTGGGATCTTTATTATATGTGTGAGTTTAGATTTATTTTGGTTATAGCTACTTGGAGTTCTATACACCTCAGTTATTTACATTTTAGTTTCTTTTCCCATGCTTGGGAAGTTTTCTGCTGCTACTTATTTAGATAGTCTTTTTATGTCATTTGTGTTGGCCTCTGCTTTTTCACTATTATCAGTCTTAAATTATTTTTCTTTGTGTCTTGCAGCCATCAAATTGTTATTTCCTGGTTCCTTGTTATTTTTAAGAGATCTTTCTTTTCACAGTCGCTAGCTACAAATCTGTCTTCAAGGTCTGAAAGTCTATCTTCAGTTTCTTTCATGTGGTTTTGCCAGGTTTCAATGGAGTTTTGCATTTCCTGGATATCTCTTTGAATCTGCTTCATATATTGTAGTTCTTTCCTGTACTGTTTATTCAAAGTTTCCATCATTTTCTAAGGCTGATTCTTTTTTTAATCTATGTCTTCTTTAGATACGCTCAGCATTTCCTTCACTATGTTTGTCATTTCTTCTTTTACCTCAGATATTATTTCTGATCTGATTACTTTTACAGTCTCATGAAGGTATTTCTTTACTTTGGTTGCTATTCTTTCAGAAATTTACATCGTGTGACTTCCTATTTATTCCATGTCTATGTCTCTTAGACTTGTTCTGTGTGGGCTGAAAGTCTGAGATTGCCTTTTGCTCCTTCATCTTAACATTTTCTTGGGTTCCTCTGGACAAGCTAGTTGTGAGGTCCCAGCTGTGAGGTCTTGACTGCTTGCCAGCAATATAGTGGAATGGGTCAGGGACCTGGGTTTCTCCTATCCTAGGTTCCCAGGGAGGCAATAGGGTGTAGGACTGGCTTCTCTAGACATGTGCACCTACACGGCCCCCCGCCCCATGTCAGCAGGTGAGCTGGAACTTGGCTGGCTTGTTCTCCCCACCAGTGCTGGCTATGGGTCCCTGATGGCAGCTGGCAGGCTTGCAGGTGCCTCTATATTCAGTTTCTTCTTCTGGTGTTTGCTGTTCTGTCATAATGTCAATGTTGCATTGTGCTGAGATGTGCTCAGTATGGGCCTGATCTTGGGCTCTGGATGTGGAGGCTGAAACTGTTCTTCTGTTGGTGAAGTTCTCCAGAGTCCAAATGCTGCCTCCTCATTATTTCTTCAGGTGCTTCCGCTTTACTGGCCTCACTGATTACTTCACCTTCCAGAGATGTATGTGTGCATCTGTGCACCTGGCTGTTGTCCTGGGTCTTGGGGTTCCCATAGGTCTTACACTATTCTAGCCAGCCTGCCCTTAGGGATGTAATGGGCGTGTCTGATATCACAAACTCACTGTTTTCCAGTTAGCCCACTGTCTGCAATGTAATGGAGGGGCACAAAGCAGGGACTCAATCTCTTTCAGTTGAAGATACATACTTTCAGATTTTAAAGACAGGATCAAGGCTAGTGACCATAGCAAGGGATTATGACCTAACAATTCAACAACTCGAAGATGATGCAAAGAAAAATGATACAGACTTATGGGTGTCAATGAAGAAGCAGGAGTCAACACAAATGATATTAAAAATCTATTTGAGGAAATAATAGAAAATTTCCCAAGCATGGGAACAGAATCTGACATAAAGATAAGTGAGTCATATAAAACCCCAGAGAGTTATAACCAAAATTAATCTACACCCAGACATATAATAATCAAGATCCCAGACATTTAGCACAAAAATAGAATATTAAAAGCTGCTGGAGAAAGGAAACTAATCATTAATAAAAGAAAACCCATTAGAATCACAGCCGACTTCTCAACACAAACCCTCAAATCAAGGAGAGCTTGGTGTGAAATGTATTAAGCCCTGAAAGATAATAACTTTTAACCTAGATTGATGTACCTTGCAAAACTATCTTTTAAAATTAATGGCGAACTCAGATACTTACATGACAAAGAACAAGTGAAGCACAAATCCAACCCTACAAAAAGAGTACTGAAAGATACTCTAGTTAGTATTAAAAATGCCCAGAATTCCATGAGCAATGTCAGAAAGAAACCAGCAGGCAGGGAAAGCAATTAAACAAAGGAAAAAAATGGGAAACAGGAACAAGAAAATAACATGATAAAGATAAGCCAATACATATCAATTATAACAATCAACATAAATGACTTGAATTCACCAATCAAAAGAGACAGCCTGACAGAATGGATCAAGAAACAAAACCCAAAAATATGCTTCATACAAGAAACATGTTCAAAATGAAACTCATAGACTGATAGTCAAAGGTAGGAAAAAAATACTCCATGCAACAGGAACCCAGAAAAAAGCAGAGATAGCTATCCTGTTTGCAGACACTGTGAACTTCAAACCAAAAACAATCCAAAGAGATAAATAATGTCACTACATACTTGTTAGGGAAAAACTTCAAGAGGAAAAGATAATAATCATAAATGTATATGCACAAAATATGAGAGTACTCAATTATATAAGAAATATCAATAGATGTGAAAAATCAAATAAGCAACAACATAATTGTAAGGGGGAAATTTAATACCACTTCACAAAGGAATAGATTAACTAGACAAAATATCAGCAAAGAAATAACAGAAGTGAATCAAATATGTGCACAAATGGATTTAATAGATGTTTACAGTGTGTTCCACCCAACAACATCAGAATACACATTCTTCTCAGCTGCACATAGGTCATTCTCTAAAACAGACCATGTAGTAGCCCACAGAACATGATTAAGTGCAAAAGAGTTGAAATTATCCCATGCATATTATCTGACCATAGTACAATGAAACTGAAAATTAATGGAAAAAGGAATGGCAAAAATTTCATACACGCTTGGAAATTAAATTACACCTTCCTGAACAACCAATGGTTCTCAGATGAAACTGCAGAAGAAATTAAACAATATCTACAATCAAATGAAATGGAAACACAACATACCAAAATCTGTGGGATGCAATGAAAGCAGTCCTAAGAGGGAAATATATAGCAATGAATTCTCACATCAGGAAAACAGTTAGCATAAATAATCTGATGCTACACCTAAACTTTTTAAAAAAGGAGAGCAAGTCAAGACCAAATCCCATAGATGGGAAGAAATTATTAAGAGCAGAGCAGAAGTTAACTCAGTTGAGACTAAGAAAACAAAAAGAATTGATGAATTGAATAAATGAAAGAATAAACAAAAATTGATAAATTCTTAGCCAATCTTAGCAAAAAATGTAAAGAAGCATGTCAAATTCTTGCATTGAGGAACTAAAAGGGTGAAATCCTCACAGACCCTGTGGAAATGGAGAAGATCATGACTACCTACTTCAAAAATATCTACTCTCACAGGATGGAAAACAGAAAAAAACGGACAGATTCCTAGATATATATGAATTATCAAAGCTGAATCAAGAAGATATAAAAATTCTGAATAACCCAATATTAATGAATTTAAAAATGTAACTAAAAACTTACCAGCAAAGAAAAGCTCAGCTCTTGGATTCATGGCTGAATTCTACAAGAAATTTAAAGAAGATTTAATGTCAATACTCCTCAAAATCTTTAAGGAAATTGAATAGGAAGCAATTCTCCCTAACTCATTCCTGAAGGCAAGTATTACCCTGATACCAAAACCAGAGAAAGACCTGACCAAAAAAGAAAACTACATGCCAATCTCTCTAAAGAACAAAGATGCAAAAATCCTAAAAAAAAAATACTAGTAAACAATGCAACAAATCATCAAGAAGATTATACACCATGATCAAGTGGAATTCATCCTAGAAATGCAGGGGTGGTTCAACACATGCAAATCAATACATGTAATACACCATATAAACAGAGTCAAAGACAAAAATCACATGGTCATATCAATAGATACAGAAAAAGTCTTTGATAAAATCCAACACTCATTCATGATAAAAATCCTACAAAAAACAGAATAAATGACCTGCACCTCAAACTGGTACAAGCCTTCTATGACAAACCAACAGCCAGCATCCTATTAAATGGTCAAAAACTGAAAGCTTTCAACCTAAAATCAGAAACAAGACAAAGATGTCCACTGTTACCCCTCCTATTCAATATAGTTTTGGAAACATTAGCCATAGCAACTAGAAAAGAAAGAGATGTAAAAGGAATAAGGAAAGGAAAGGAAGAAGTTAAATTAATATTATTTGCAGATGACGTGATATTCTACATAGAACACCCCAAAACTCTACCAAAACTCTACTAGATTTAATAGGCAAATTCAGCAATGTAGCTGAGTACAAAGTCAACACTCAAAAATCGATAGAATTCCTATATACAAACAACAAAGTCACTGAGATTGAAATTAGGGAAGCAACACCTTTCACAATAGCATCCAAAAAATGAAATACTTGGGAATCAATCTAACAAAGGAAGAAAAGATCTATATATTGAAAATTACAGTTCTTTGAAAAATTGGATGGAGGAGGAGCTCAGAAAATGGAAAGATATTCCTTGATCATTGTTAGGAAGAACGAACATTGTGAAAATGGCCCTGCTCTCCAAAAACTTTCATCTGGATTTAATGCAACCTCAATCAAAATACTATTTACATACCTCAAAAGTCTAGAGAAAACATTCCTAAAATTCATCTGGAAGCAGAAGACACCTAGAATAGGAAAGGTGGTCGTGGACAACAAAGGCAAGTCAGGAGGCATCACAATCCCTGATTTGCAATTATACTGTAAAGTGACTGTAATAAAATCAGCTTGGTACTGGCAAAAACTAGACCTGAGGATTAATGGAACAGAGTAGAAGACATAGACACAACTATAAACACATTCAGCCACATTACCTTTGACAAAAGGGTCAAACATGGTCACTTGAAGAAAGATATTCATTTTAATAAATGCTGTTGATAAAACCGGCTTTCTGCATGCCAAAGACTTACAGTAGACCTGTGCCTATCACCATGCGCTAAATTTAAGTCAAAATGGATCAAGGATCTAAATATTAAAGAGAAACACTAAATCTACTGGAAGACAAAGCAGGTAGAATTCTCAAAAACATAGGAGTAGGCAGATAGTTCATGAACAAAAATGAAACCCCATAGGAAGTAGTTCAAAGAAACAGCAACTGGGATCTTATCTTATTTAATTAAAGTTTCTGCTTATCAAAAGAAATCACCAATAAAATGGAAAAAAAATCTCACAGTTGGGGAAAATTTTTTCCCAACAGTTCCTAAGACAAAAGACTGCTATCTAGAATGCATAAAGAATTGAAAAAATTGGGCCTCTCAAATTCAAAGACCCAATTCAAAAATGGGCATCTGAGATCAATACACTATTCTCACATAAAGAAATGGAAATAGCAAATAAATATATGAAAAATGTTCAGCATCATTGGTCATCAGGGAAATGCAAATTAAAACAATGCTGAGATTTCATTTCACTCCAGAAAGAATGGCCAAGTTCAAGAAATCAACCTATAACAAATGTTGGAGGGACTGTGGAGTAAAAGGAACCCTTCTCTATTGCTGGTGGGAGTGTAGACTGGTGCAAGCACTGTGGAGATTCCTCAAAAAGCTAGAGTTAGAGGTTTCATTTGACCAAGCTGTCCCCTTTCTGGTCATTTTCCCAGAAGAACTGAAAACATCAAGCCACAGTGATACATAAGCACCCATGTTTTTAGCAGCATAATGTGTAATAGCCAAATCTTGGAAATAACCCAAATGTCCATCAACTGAGGAATGAATAAAAAAGTTGTGGTATTTTTATACAATGGAGTACTATTCAGCTATAAAGAAGGATCACTTTGAGACTTTTATAAATAAATGGATGAGACTTGAAACCATACTCATAAGTGAAATAAATCAGACTCATATGTGTAAATATCACATTGTCTCCTTACTGCAAGAAAATGAAGGAGAAAATAAGATCCAAAATCTTCAATAGATATTGTTAAAGGGTAAGAAACTGCTCAGCTGGACAAAACAACTGGGATTGGGTAGAGAAGAAAAGCAAGAAGGGAAAAGGAAGCAGATGTAAATATGTATATATACATAAGATAGCTAAGATGATTATACTACAAATTCTATTATTTCTTGGAAAAGAGCAGTTAATACTCATACAATTTGATTAGTTTTGCATGTCTGTATCTGGTAACCTAAGTAACTTGTTTGAAGATTACAATATGCAATATAACAGCCATTGTTAAATTCCTATCATCTTGTTTTGAAAGCCTACATTATTATTTTGTTGTTGTTCATCTCTTGGTTTTTGTTTTTCTTTTGTTTGTTTTCTCTTTAAAATAAAAAAATTCAGTTGATTTCTTAATTCTCCTGTTTTTTGGGTACCTTAATTGTTTTCTTTTTAGTCATAGAAATAAAGCTGTGATGAACATGCAAAAATTAAATAAAATGTTTTATATGCTAGATTATGATGAGTATTATTGAGAATAATGAACCATAAACAGCTTCATTGAGAATGATATTTGTTATGGTTGATACATTGTGTCAACTTGAGAAGTCTAGAAGTTTTTTTATTTTTTTTTCTTTTTGTGGCATTGGGGATCAAACTCACAGCCTCATGCCTGTCAGGCAGGTGCATAAGCCACTGAGCCAAACTCCCGGCCCTAATTTTTTGAGACAGGGTCACACTATGTAGTTCAGACTGGCCTTGCACTCATGTTGTAGCCCAAGCTGTGCTGGAACTGACAACGCTCCACCTACATCAGCCTCCTGAGTGCTGGGATTAAAGGGGTGCATCACCACTCCCAGCTTAGAAGTTTAAGTAACTCAGTGGCTCTGCATACTGGGGTGTAGAGCACAAGCCATTACCTGTTCATTGTGTCAATTTGAGAAGGTCAGAAGTTTAACTGAGGGACTCAGCAGGGAGCCAGGGTTCTTACTTTGTAAATATCCTCATCCTATGCAAAGGAAGGCAAGGAGATTTGTGAATGCTACACCCACTCTAAAGAGGGGAGGGGTGTCCTGTGTACAATATAAGGGAGGAAATGAGGCTTGCTTTTGCCCTTTTTGCCCTGGCTGCTGCCTTGAGGTGTTGTCCCAGTGTCATACCACCCTGCCTTGGAACCAGCTGATTATGGACTGAAACCTCCAAAAACTGTAAGCTAAATAAACCTTTCCTTCCCTAATTTTGGGTGTCGAGTGTTTTGCCTCAGCAACGAGGGAAAAGTAACCAAGACAATATTTGAGAAAGGAAGCAAGAGAATCAAGCACATCTTTGCAGAAGGACTAGTAAATGGACAGACCGTGAATCCAGGTGCCAGCCACCCATGTTGAAAATGCAGCAAGGAGCGGCCACATGCAGTGGAGAGGTTGAGATTTGGGGAGACTGAGAGAGGAGATCTGGGATATGCTGAGGGAAGGTATAGTTTTCAGAGACTGGGAGTATTTCTTTCATGAACTTAGTTGATGTATTTGACTTTTTAACCCAGTTGAAAGAAGGTTGGCAACTATGAAGAATTGGCTGCCCATGACAATTTTAAAAAACATTTAATAGCCTTAAAATCTCTCCACATATGGCACTTCTATATATGGCTATGCTAAGGAATGTATAGAAGGGAATGGATAGCAAATGTTTAATGGGAAAATACAGTCAAAGTAGGTTGAACACTTATAATGATTGAGTAGAAAATATTTTATCTTGTCTTTAAAAAATTGTGCCTTGTTAGCTTAGTAATCATAGACATCTGTGAATTTGCCAGAACAAAATTTTTGAAGAATGTTTTTCTTTTAAAATTTTTATGGCCTGCATGTATTGAGATGTATCTACTATTTATTTATTTTTTGTCTTGAGATAATAAACAGATAATTTTGGGTGAGAATCTCAAAATAAATAAAGAAGAAAAGTTTGTGGAGCAAGCTATTATTTTTTGATGGTAACATTGTATGTGTATATAGAACTGCTCTCATCTGTGTTTTGTTTATCAGCATAAATAGTATCCACATTTTGTGATGAGAGATTATCCTTTAAATTGTGTTCCAAGAAAAGTATATCATTTCAGATATTACATTTTTCTGTTTTTAAAATCTGCTTACTTATCTGAACTCCTAGCATTGAATAATTAATGTTATCATAATTTATTGCTTTTTCCAACTTTCAAAAATGTGTTATGTTATTTAATACTGAAAAGGGAAATTCTTCATCTTTCTCATTTAACTCTCCAGAAACAACAACAGTTTGAAATGTGTCTTTCTTTACCTCTGCTATGCATCAACCTGTTTGCAACTGCACATTCACTTACATACAGAAGCTGAGCTCACCATAAGTCATTTGTAAAACATGCTCAGAGCCGGGCGTGGTGGCGCACACCTTTAATCCCAGCACTCAGGAGGCTGTGGTAGGTGGAGCGTTGTGAGTTCGAGGCCGGCTTGGGCTACAACGCGAGCGCAAGGCTGGCCTGAGCTACATAGTGCGACCCTGCCTCAAAAAATCCGGGGCTGGGAGTTTGGATCAGCAGCTTAAGTGCCTGTCTAGCAAGTGCGAGCCTGTGAGTTCGATCCCTGGTGCCGCAAAAAAAAAAAAAAAATAAATAAATAATAAAAATAAAAAATAAAATAAAACCTGCTCAGGTCTCCTGTTGGCATGCTTTGGGTCACTTTTATGCCATTATCTTACTCCTTTCTTTTTAATTACTAGTAATTCCATTGAATATAAATATTTTACTAAATCACTATGAATAATCATTTAATACATTATTGTGAATATTATAAATATTTTAATATTGCATATTAATTCCATAGCAGAGAAAACTACCAAAATAAAATATAAAATTTTTGTTTTTTAGAAATAGAAATATTTCCTTTTAGGCTCTCCTTTTAATCAACTGAACATATTTCTCTAGGGCAGAAAGCTAAAATGGAGAATTTCTGAAATGAAGGATAAGCACATTTTAGTTAATACAATGCTGAAATTTTCCTCATGGTCTTTTTCTTTTCATGAGTTAGCTTAAAAGTACATTTGTTAACACGATAAATTCCAAAGCTGGAAACTCAAGTACTAAAGGAAAGCATAATATTAAAACAAGTGACTTCTTTCCTTGAATTCTGTTTTATTTCCCAAGGCAATTCTAATTAAAACTATTTTGAGTATCAACAAACATTTTATAGCACCATTCACACACTTAGGTACATTCATATTTATCCAATGTAATTATATATTTGCACAAACTAATGGCAAGCCTTTTGTAAAATATTGAAGTGATAGAACTAAAACTTTTGAAATTAATTTTGCAGACTGTATTAAACACTTATTTTAAATTGTCCTTTAAGACATCAGAATTATTATGGATAAATTTATTGTTATCATGACCATTTCATATTTGCACTTGAAACTGTACTACAAAATATACCTTTGTGCAAATGCAAAAATAGATACTGCATTTGCTCCTTATTTCTACCCTACCATACTGAGGCTTATTTTCTTATTCGCATACTTTGTCCCCTTTCTCCAGTATCTGTGTAAATGAAGTCATAACCTATGGATAAGACCCATGTTATATTTGCTTACCAAATGCTTGTCCTTGAACACTAGTCTGTCTCACCAACAGGTAACGTTTTTGACATTCTGAAGTAACAGACACGCTGATGCCTCTGCATTGGCTTATTCCTGAAAGTAAATTTATCTCTGTGCTCTCTTTATCATCTCAATATAATTTATGATGACTTCCTTGATTGCTTCGAGAGATGTAGATAGATTAATGAGTTTACATTTTAAAATAAATCATTTTCCTACTTCAACGGAAGGTTTTTACTGAGATTATCATCCAGGAAGGTTATAGGGAGACATCAGGTTATAGAGAGCTATCAGTGGGTCTTTTTATCCCATAATATTTGTGTTCATATCATTATGTATGTGAACACATGTATGTTTTCTGAGGAAAGGATTCTAAAACCTCATCAACTTTTCAAAGTTGTGTGTGATCTGAAAACAGTTAACACTTATTTAACAGAAAACATTTTAGTGGGTGTTCGGTGACAAAAAACATACTATTATAAGAAAAGGAATGGTTGGAGGCAGTGAGTATGTTCATGTTAGTCAGCAAGCTTCAGACTTTTTATATCTTGCACTCCCGGAGGTCACTGTCTAAGTATTCAAACATCTTCTTTAGGAAATTAACCTTCACTGGATAATAGAAACATGGCCACTGAGAAAATAGGATACATGTGGCTTCTGTCATGAAAAAATCATGAAGCAGAATCATTTCTTGTATAGAAAGGAACAGAGCAAAGCTTCATGTTAGAAACAAAAAAAATTTCATGTACCATTTTTGTGAGGACCTAATGGACATCAAAAAGTAATATGGTAATGGAGACTAAAGCAGAAGAGTTCCAGGTTCATATTTTAAGTATAATTAAGATGGTTAAACTAAAAATGAAGAAGATAATGTTACTGATAGCTAAACAAAATAAAGAGAGTCAGAAACTAGAAGGAGAGTTGACCTGAAAGTGCTGTAGAACACAGATGAATGAGAATTTCCTTGGTAGCCTGGAGAAATTACAGGAACAGGCAGCACATTTAACACAACAGCTGCCCAGATGTAAATGTTGGGAGGAGGAAACAGAAATAGCTAGTTTAAACACTGCACTATAATGAAAATGTTTTATTACCAGTTCGCAGAGATTATTTAAAAGCAATAATAAAGGAGGCCCGCAATGACTACAAAGAAAGAATTTATTTTCATAAATACTTTCTGGGGCATAATAAGTGCTAAGACTACCAATTCTTAAAGAATCAAACAAGAACTGAATACAAAGAAAAAGAAATGAAGAGTAAAAAGAAATGAAAGAAAATTTTAATTTGATATTATTAATTCAATTCAACAAATATGTGCTAATCACTAATAAATAAGAAATATTGTTGTCTTCAAAGACCTTCCAATATACTTATAGAGCCAAGAGGAACTGTTGCAGTAGTACAGATGATATGTTATACAGATATAGAGATGAATTCTAATCCTAAGGGGTTTAGAGTATGCTGATGAGGGGAGTCAAGTCATGTGAACATCTAACCTTCACATAAGCAAGGATATGTTATCTGAAACAAGACACAGTGTTATCAGCACTTAGAGAAAAAAAGACAAGGGTAATGGGAAAACCAATATGAAAGGAGGTGGTATTCACAGTGGCTTTGAAGGATACGTAGAACTTCGTAGAACTTCGACAGTCTGCTTAATGTTCTCAAAAGTAACAGTTACTTAATGTATTGTAAAAATTATTGTAATTTGATTAAAAAGTACTTGTATATGTAAATAAGCTTTGAATAACAATCAGTAGGATCTCTTTCTCTGATCTTTTACAGAAAACTGTAAGCAATTATGCTTCTTTTTAGAAGCATGGGGAAGACTGAAATAATCCATCTCTGGATGCTCAATAATATAATGATTAACTTACAGTTAAAAAACTTGCAATCACAAAAGTGAAAGCCTATTTATTTAAAATAAAATTTAAGGACTGGGAATATAGGTCAGTGGTAGATCCCTTGCCGAGCAGATGACAAGTCCTGGGTTAAAGCCACAGTACCTCCCAACAATCACCCCCCAAACACCAACTACAAAAAACCTCAAAAACCTTGTACAGAAAAAGAATTTTAAAAAATGTCTCTCAATAGTAATAATAATAATTGTAACCATATTTCAGTCTATTTTCTCAAGAAACTTGTGAGTTATGGATTATACTCCTCATTATTTTTTTTCCTTTTTGTTATACTGGAGATTAAACCCAGGCCTCACTATGACAGGCAAGTGTGCTACCATTGAGCTATAGCCAAAGCATAATGCTGTTCACCTTTCAAAAGTGCTCAGGGGAATTCAGCAATTGTCACAAGATCATACAGCTGTTAAATGTTAGAATTAGGACTGCAAACTATGTCCTACTGGCTGCAAAGGTGTTTTTTCACCACTCCTTAAAACCATGCTATTACCTTTTACTTGAAAGATAGTTCTACCAGAGCTTCTGGTTGAGAATAACAAAATTCATTCTAAATAATATGTTAGTAAATACTTATGAAAGTATATTATGTACAATTTTAAACCAATAAATTTAATAATATGCATGACCCAGCTCACTGGGAAACTGAGGCGGGAAGATTGCCAAGTTCAAGCCCTGCCCACAATTTTACAGCATCATGACACCCTGTCTTAAAAAAAAAATTATTTAAATACTTTTTTTTTTTAATAATTGGAGATGTAGCTCAGAGTGGAGGCCTTCAGTTCAATCCCCAGTAATGCAACAAAACAAAACAAAACAAAACAACAACAACAACAAAAACTTAACAGAATACAGTGAAATGAGAAAGCTATGATGGAAAAACAAGTTATTAAAACAAGAATATCTGTTCCTCCTTCCTTTAGCACTGGAGATAGAACAAAAGTTTGGTGCATGCCAGACAAGAACTCTACTACTGAACTGTATTTCCAGTCCAACTAACAAGATCTGTAATGGTACCATGTCTATTAAATAAATTAAACTCGCAATTAAAAAGTTTAAAGAAAAAAGGCAATTGGCCAGCTCACTGAATCTCTCAGAGGTTCAACAAGTCTCACTCAGAGGCTATGCATCCAGGCAGGGTACCAAATTCCATGACTGCAAGGATTTAGCAGCAAACCCATGACTGTGCCTTCTGCTCACATCTTTGCACAGGGCACGGTGGCCACTGATCAAGGGACCAGCTAGGATGTAGACTATCGCTGCTCCTGAGTGCTGAGCATCTTTTTGCCTCTTTGCCAAGAATGAGGTCCTTACAGCATCCACTTTGTCATTTCACTGGCTTCCAAACTGCAGTTCTGAAGGGAGTGTCAGATGTGCAGGTCCTAAGATCTTTTTTTTTTTTGCAGTACCAGGGATCGAACTCACAACCTCACACCTGGCAGACAGGTGCTTAAGTCACTGAGCCAAACTCCCAGCCCTGATCCTAATATCTTGACAAACTCCAAGAGGATCCTGGAGAGTGAATATCTGGTTTCAAACTAGAAGAGGTGAAACTCATGAAGATGAAAAATTTCCCAAATGGGAAGGGTATTCAAAAGGCCCTAGAGAGGTAAAACGTCATCAGCCAGGGAAGGTTGCTTTTGCACAGGATTCTGGCATTTATCTGAACAGTTCTTCATCTGGCTGGAATTTCCATCTGCCCCTTTTCCCCTCCTTTTCAGAAGGTGACCTCACCAGTATCTCAATTATAACACTCTGCCGTCAATGACCCAGGCAGTAAAAATATATCACCGAATTAATTTAGTGGAAACACTAAAACATTCATGGTCTTAAAATTTTAACAGAAGCCTGTGTTTTCTCCATTAAAAAAAATTAATCGGGTAGGATGTCTTTAATCAAAAGACAAGTCAATTGGGTCACACAAAAGACCAAATAATGGCATTGTAACCAACAAATCTGACATTTGGTTGTACTTT
>RJWM01008655.1:0-71775 GCA_004363535.1 Dasyprocta punctata
TGTTTACAGACTGAAAAAAAAATTCTCCTATAACGCCTGAGAGATGAAAAATAAATTCTGTTTTTACTTTCAATTTCCAGGCCTCCAAAAATCATATTTTCTAAGATTTCTCATTCAGTCTTTGTTTTGCCACCCCTCATTTCCAATGGACGGGAAAAGGTAAGTCACATTAAGAGGAAAAAATTCATTTCTTTGTAATTAAATGTATTCAAGAATAATTTTCCATATTTCAGGGAGGGACTGCTTAGCCTGAGCTGGGGAGCCAGGTTTATTTCCCTCGCCTGTAACAAAGAGTATGAAAAATATCGATTTGCTCCTGAGAGATGCTGGAGCAACTTAATTAAAGTTGTTTAAGTATTTAGGAATCCTTTGATGGAAAGGAGCATATAAATGTGTAATGTGGTTTAATTCAATGTGAAGTTTTCAGAAACCAGAAGAAAGCTTTCCCACACTCCATCCCATTTCAAATAACGTTCTCACAAAGACCTCTTCTCCATGCCTGCGTATATTTGATTGTGATAAATATAGTCTCTGACCTTTAACAGATGTACCAGTGAAAACACAAAGCAATTGGACGTGCTGTGATGGCTATCGCCTATTTCACAGTGCCTTTCAACGTATTGATTGGCTGGAGGACACTTTGGAGAGCTGGTGTGTGACTCTGGATAATCCCCTCCCCCCAGGGCGTCTGAGAGCTTGCAGGAGCTGAGTCATCACGTGAAACAAAGACTCCACTGGTGCTGTCCATAAACTTGACCTTGTGCAAAGATGCCCGCAGGGGGCCCTGTAGGACCCTTTAAGGGGGGGAAGCTCACTTCTCCCTTGGCTCTACACAGTACAAAGTGCCTGCGTTGCCCCCATCAGAGCATCTGAAGGGGCATTTTTAGCCCACGCCTCCAGGAGCAAGTTGTTTTTCGGTCAACTAGTCAGTGCAAACCTCACCTGGAAAATCCTCATCTTCTCTCCATCTTCCTGTCAAGGACGTGACTGAGTCCCTGTTGCCCCGTACTGCCTCCAGGAGTTCTCTCCCTGGCATGGGTCTGCTTAACAAAGCTGTTGTTGAAGCAGCATCTCTTAACCCTGACCGGAGACCCACAGAGCTTTCCCCAGTCATCAGAGGCTCCCTTTCCTGCAGGCCAGGCCCCGGAAGTGCCCTCTTGGCTGGGTTATGGTAGATGCTGTGCATGCAGTTTTGGCAAGGGCGGCACTCTCTTAGGAGACATCCCTATCATCACTCTTGGCAACTGCAGATTAGGGGGAAATGGAGTGCTGAGCTTAGCCGAGAGAAAGGAGTTTTCCTTGGATACCTCTGTCATTCACAGAAGGCCTGGAAGAACTACAGGATATATAGTCACCCTGGGCTGAAGACAAAATAAGGGAGGTGACTTTCCTGCATTTGCAAATCCTTTCCTTCCTTGGCATCTCTGAGTTTAAAACAAAACCACTTATGTAGGTTCAACCACCTTCTAACTTCTGAGCCCATTTCCTTAGGCCCAGCCTCACCATCCAGTGGGGTTTGCTCCATTCATGGCCTTCTACCCTGGCTCAGATCACCTTCCTAAACTGCTGGCCCACACTGGTCTGCTCTACTGACTAGGTCATTCTTACCTCCATGTGGCCTCTCCTGTCATTTTGGAATGTAAAATGATTTCTTTCTCCAGTTAGTTGGATTTGGCTGTTTCTCTGTCCTTGGTCTCCAGTTGTCTCTCATGAGTATCTTAACCCAGTTTTCACACATGAAACCTAAAATTGCAGTAGTTCATCCTTAGACTAGCTCTGTAAATAAGCTCTTGATGGCAATCCAGTGTTGAGAGTGATGAATGTGAGCAGGTGGGGTTTAGCATTAACCTCATTCAATAGGCACTGGCCACATGCACGCTGGCTCAGTAGGTTTCCCTTGATGTTTGCCATGATTGTTCAGATCATATTTAGCAGCTAATATTTCTGGCCACTAAGTATAAGTAGAGTCGTCCCTGCACTCCAGGCATTGGGAAACCTGCAGTTCTGCTGGACCACATCCCATAGGCAGGGATCCTTCTGATCTTTTTTCATGCAAAGCCCAGCAGGCATTCTCATACTTCGCTTTTTTCTGTATTCAGAATAATGTTTCATATTATAGGGGTGAGATAACTTACTAGTTTTTCTACAGAAATTTCAGCTTCTAATTGTTTCTATTACAAAAATTCTGTTGTGAATATCCCTGTGCATATTTGCAGCAGGATACATACCTGGAGTTTAGACCCTTGGGTCACAGAGTGTGAATAGCCTGACAGATACAGTACTACCAGATGGCCTTTTTAAAAGGGTGTGTCACCCCAGCTGCCAAAGAAGCTATCAGGACAATCCTGGTCTTTGTGCATGATGTTCCACGAGTTGCAGTGCCTTTTCCCCATCTGTCACGGGTCTGGTTTCTTGGGGTCCTTCAGATCCCTGCTAAACAGCGACCCTTCCTAGGGTCCCTGACAGTTGTACCTAAGGCTATTTCTCTTTGTCAGTCTTGCTCTGTCTTTAACATGCCATGACTTCAGCACAGGATGTGTCAGTGTTTGAAATCGTCTAAATTATGTCTTTTTATATATGCTTCCTCTCCATCAGAGCCCGCATTTCCCAACGTGGAATGCTGCCTTCTACGCAGAACCCCTGGAACAGGGGTGCTCAGCGAATAACTGTGGAGGAACTCACTTCTCTGTACCTCCAGTAACACTACTTTACATACTTCCCAAACCCGTTAAAGGCGCTTG
The DNA here is from genome assembly GCA_004363535.1 of Dasyprocta punctata. Lineage (NCBI taxonomy): Eukaryota > Metazoa > Chordata > Mammalia > Rodentia > Dasyproctidae > Dasyprocta > Dasyprocta punctata. The sequence goes on from RJWM01008655.1 coordinate 2,742, forward strand.
GTATTCACTAGGTTCTGCTCTAAGCACTTTTACATATTAACTAATTTTATAGTCATGACAACCCTGTGGGGTAGGTACCTCTTCTCTCCTCTCTTGAACCAATTAAATCGGGTCTGCAGAGGTTACATGGTTTTTCCCAGATTCGATAACTAATCAGGTGTGGAGCCAGAATTCAAATTCAAGCAGAATCATTCTAGGATGTGTGCACTTGACCATTCCATGATCCTTGTCTATTTGATAGTAGAAAAGTGGTGCGGCATTGTTATTTTTCTTTTCATTTCATTGGTTGTAAAGATTTTGGGCTCATTTCATGCCCTTGCCATTTTTAGTGCCGTTCTGTGAATTAGCTCTTCTGGGTTTGTGAATGTATGTGTGTGCTTGATTAACTTTCTCTCTCTCATCCCTTTTGTCCTGACTTCCTTCCACTTGTTAGTGTCACTATATAGGAACAAAAGCTTTTTGAATAATTCTTTGCATCACACAGGCTGAATTTGCCCCCAGTAAAGGTTGTAAAAATCGAGAGCACCCAGGATCAGGTGGAGGAGTCTTTGGATTCTTTCAGCATTGGAATCTTTTTCCTTCCCTGTGAGACAGAGCCCTGCTAAGTCACTAAGTTGTCCAAGTTGGGTTTGAATTTGCAGTTTTCTGCCTCCATCTCCCAGAACACTGGAAACACAGGTATGTGCCTACAAGAAATGCTTTTAGGTCATTCTAGTTCTAGTGTTGTACAGATGTTGAGCTATAAATCTCAAGGTTTTCCACTGGGACCATGGCGGTGATGTGGAAGCATAGATGGCTTGATCCAGGCACCAAAGGAAGATAGGAAATCAGTTGAAAATTAGCTGCTGTTGCAGAGAGAGTGGCACAAATACTGACTGAACAAGAGGACATCACTAGGCCCTGCCAGAGCTGAGGAGCAGAGGTTAGATGCAGACACAAGCAGAAGGCACCTACCTAGGCGAGTTGGCGTGCCCCCAAGTTTGCTTTAAAGCCAGAAGATCCCCTCCCCTCCTGCTGTCAATAATCCTCTTCCTGCTATCCTGATGCCCTCTAAAGCACTACGGAGAAGGCAAAAACCTGAAAGACTGGGAAAACATCTCGAGACTATGTAATGAGTTGTATCTGTGAAAACTGTTTAGATTATTAGGTCCTAGTATATTTTAAATTAAACAGGACTGAATTATTCTTCCCAGTTCTTGCCACTTATTTGTTCAGAGCTTACAGAGAAATCAAACACATTTTGGAGAAATGAAAAAAAAAAAAAAAAGAGGCAAGTTGCTATCCTGTTTCATTGAGAACTTTCTGAGTATTTAATTTAAGAATAATGTTTCCTGTGGGTTTCTAGAAGACACTTTTAAAGAAATTTGGGCTGTTTCTTTTGGTTCCTAGCTTGTGTTCTCCATCTTGAGAACTGGAATCAATGGACTTGGTTTCTGGTTGTCTCTGGAGATGGGAGGTTGTGTGAACACCGTTCAGAGGGGCCCCCTTTGGGTCATGTATGCTGCTGAGTGTTCAGGGGGCGAATCTCAGCAAGGAGTCCTGGAAAGCAGCAGCAAAAGCCCCTGCAATTCCATGATTATTTTTCTGGGAGTGGTGGGGAGGACTCTGACCATAGAGGATGTCATATTCTTACATAGTCTGTGTTACAACCCTCTTCTAGTGTCCCCAAGTGAGTCTCTGGTTTTAATAAAATCCCAGGATTTTTCTTTTTTGAAATGTTTCTCATTAATGAGTGTTCTTCCCTATTGCAGTATCCTAAAATCATTTATTTGTCAGGAGTATTTGACTTTTCATACAGAAAAGCAAAACAAATCCATAGGGAATGATGACCATGTGAGTGGCTTGGTGACTGGAAGAGACACAGACACCTGGAAAAGAACTTCCCTGGTCCCTGACAACTTTCCCAAGTCCAGGTCTCAGTTCTCGGGAGGCGCAGCTGCTGTGCTTCCTATTGTGGCATTCTGTGACTGACTCCTGTACCCTAAATTAAAGGTCCCCTGTCTGTAAGCCAGCATTAGATGATTCTGTGTCTTGTAACCAAAGCACTACCTGCCAAAACGTATAGTGCTTTGCATGTTCCCGGTGCATTGAATTTGAAAAGCACAAGTGTAATAGAAAGAATAATGAAAAAGAGACAGAATGCCTGAAATACACTCAAAATCTTCTGCTTCACTTCAGAAAGTAGAAATAGCCCTGAAATGCACAACTGTTGTTTTATTTTAGAATTTTCTACTTTTCTCACTCATCTTTCATAAAACATTACATTAATGTTAACAAACAAAATTGGACCTTTAACATGTTCATTCAGAGGGCTTTGTTACAGTGTGGTCAGATGGCCCCCACTTAAGCCTTATGTAATCATGGATGGGGCTGAGTCTGACGTTTGTGATTGGTTTGTTGTCTAGCGCTGCGATTGGCAACATGAGTGTTGCACCTGCCCAGGGGTGGAGCTGACACAGTGTAAGGGCAGGAAGAAGGTGTATCTTCCTTCTCTTACAGGTTTGCCTTGCTGTTTGGCGGCCACCATGAATGGCTGCTCCACTACAGCACCCTTCCTTGGAGCCAGCTGAGTATGGACTGAAACCTTCAAGAACTGTAAGAAATAAACCTTTCCTTCCCTAATTTTGGGCATAAAGTCTTCTGTCTCAGCAATGAGTGAAGCGTAACTAAGACAGGTTTAAAACATGCCCAGTACATAGGATCCTCTTGCAAATATTGGTGGAATAATCAGAAATTGAAGTGGTACAGAAAAGGACTGTGTGTCCCTTCCCAAGGTGCTTGGAGGCATGGATGCGACCTTGGGTAGTCATTTTATATACTTTCTCTATGTCTGCTTATCCCAGGGGTTCCTATAAGGATCAAGATAAAAATATGAGTTAAAGGACCCTGAAGCATTTTGAAAAGTTAGTGCTACATATACTTAGTTAAAAATGATCAACGAGAAAACTTTCTAGATTCTTTAGACACTCTTCTTCCATTATAAGACCCATGGTACAATCCTAATGTAGTACATGACTGCATTGAAATCCAGTTTATAAAAAAACAAAACACAAACCCTTTATATGCATAACCCCAGTTTCTTGTGAACAGTGAGTTTTTAGTTCATTGTGGAGAAGGTGCTGTTTTGGTTAAAAAGTATCTGGCCCTCTGTACGTGACAGGAAACTCAAGAAGAGGTGCTTGCAGGTGCACCCTACTTTGAGGGTTCCCAGGTGTTTCTGGGCATAAATAAGTAGTTTAGCTTCTGTGCGACATTGCTGGGTCAAGAAACAAACACTAATCTGGGGGCAGATCCTATCAGAATGTGCTCAGTTTTGATGTAAATTGAAGGACAGCATGAATAAAAAAAAACTTGCAAAATGTGACAAGGAAAGCAAGTGATTTTTAAAAATTCTTTGTTGCTAGTCAAGCCATAATTAAATTTTTCTTTTTGCAGAGTTGTTCGGTTATTATTGTAAGCAGCTGGAACAATTGTTATGTCTTATGATTTAAAAATTTATGAACAATATTAGACTTCCTGTGAGTTGAAAAAAGAAAAGTAAAAAGAAACAAAAGAGCAAACAAAATTCAGGAGCTTTCAGATGAGCAAACAGGGTTTTATTTGTACAAAGTCTGATAATTTAATTTTTGAGACAAAGAGATCAGGTATTTGGAGAAAAATAAGTAATTATCAGAATGCACGCAGGTATTTCTATTATGCACTATCAGGTAAGTGTTCTGTAAATTGCATTTATCTTGCATCTCATCACCTATTTATATACCCCCAATTATTGAGCTCAGACTGCTTTAGCACAGGCTCTGTACTACATGCCCAGGATACAAAGATGGTAAGATATTAAGACTATGAATTTCAGTACACAAATCCAGGTGGTTGACAAATAGAGCACTTAAAAATTTTCCCTAAATCAAATTAATTTCTCTCCTGAGTCCTATTGTTGCTGTATTGGCAAGAAATTCAGACCCAGGATGTGTGGAATATTTCCATATCCTGTTCCCCTAAGTCTTACCAAATGCAGTTCCAAGACATCCGTGAGGAGGGGCCCTGAAGGGGGGCCCAGCCATCTATAGGCATCTGTGAGGTTGAGATGTGTATTTCCCCCGCCTGCACGATGCCGGTAAGTTCTCCTGCGCTATGCTTGGGGGGATCTTATAAGGGAGGGGACTTCAGTGCTTCCGTGCTTCCCTCAGACCTGCAGCCAGGTCTCTCTTGTGCTTGGTTCTGCACTCAGCAAGCTGCCACCCTGTCAGCTGTCTAGGGGAAGAGTCTGGGTGAGTACCTCTCTGCTTTTTACCTCTTCTCGCACACTCTCCTTTACCTTCTCATTTACTTCCTGCATAGTTTGCAAGGTACTGTACAGCGTTCAGCTGTTGGAAACAAAAGCCAAGGTGTACTCTGCTTCTCAGTTCAGCCACGCTTCTCTGAGGCAATGATGGAGTCCCCTCTGTTCCACTCCTGTGGTCCTAATTCGGGCCAGCACAGCATTTCAGGAACCATTATGATTACCGTACTTCCTAATTTTACATTTTTCTCTCCTTGAACTCTAGAGCATTCCACACATAGTTACAAATTCCATTTCTCAGAGTGGCTCTGATCTTGCGATCTCTGGCTTGAAAATCTTTTCTGGTTTTCTATTGTTAGTAAAATCGCAACTAAATATTTAAAATTTCCCAGGTTGGTTCTATCATATCTTTTGAAATTTTCTGTGCCACATTTTATTCTTCTGTTCTTGTGCTTCAGCCAAAGTGTGAAATGACATACATGCTTTCTCCTTTTCTTTCTTGGATCATGGTGTTCTTTCTGCTAGTAAAGTCCTCCCATCCCTTCATAATGATTTCTGTGTAATCAAATCCAGTTATCCTTCAGGGAAGGACCAGGTAATATGCTGCCTGCTTCATGAAGCTTTCCTGTATTCTCAATGAATGTAGCTTCAAGGGAAGGAAAAATGAATCCCAAAATTTAGATAAGTCAGCAGAGGAGACTAAGAGCAGAAAGAATGGGAATAAAGTGAAACACGCAGGGTGAAATTACAGTCTTATAACAGATGCTAGTACGTGAGTGAATACAGCTTGGTGCGTGCTGACCTGAGACTGAACGGTGGCGGATCCTGGAGTTGGAATGCTTCTGCCAACCCTAGATGTGGTCATTAAGGAAGAGGTGTGATGAGACCGTTCTGTGGTGCCAGCTGGTAAGAGGACCTCTCCAACTCCAACCTTAAGCAACAGCATTGTTTAAGTTAGAGGTATTAGTATCTTGGTGTTTTGTCTGAACTCCTGCTGGGATAGAGGTATTAGTATCTTGGTGTTTTGTCTGAACTCCTGCTGGGATTTATTACCTCTTTTGCAGTGCTAAAATTAATAATAATATAGCAAGGACATCATTCACTGTCTTCAAAGTCAGTGCTCTGACTTCCTGTCAAGTCCTCTGAAACCTGTGGCCCAGTAAACTGTGCATAATTCCCAGATTCTCCATTCTATAGGGAAGGCCTCGAGTCATCCATACGCAGGGTGCTGTGGATTCCAGTTAGCATTACCATCAATGTACATTCAAACTCTGACGAATCTGGTGCCATAGATATTCTTGTCCAATTGGCAGTCTCCAGATAAAATGGCAATATCCAAAGTTACGAGATCTGATTTATCAGCACAGTACATGCCAATCAGACAGTGAATTCAGTAATTTTTTTGAGTTCTGAGTATACTACATAAGAGTATGTGAATCTGAAGGGTATGACCTTTGACTTCTCATTTTAACATCAGTGTTCGGCATGAAAATCTCCATGATGCCTAAATAATTCCTACATGAGGAATGCGTAGGTTCACTACACACACACAAAAAGAAGAGCATGATGAGAGAAAAACCCCACTATTCCTATAAAATTTGGATCCCACTTTAAGAAACCATCACATCCATCTTTAATAAAGTGGAAAAATCTTACTGATTGGCTAACCTGCGAGCATTCATGGTTTATTTATCATCGAGACATTGCAGAAGACTGGAAAGGAGTGACATGACAAGGGAAGAGGCTCATGTTAATTTTTTAAAAAATAGCCTAATTTTGTTTTCTGTGTGAGTACTTCCGTTCCAGGGCCTCTGGCTGTCCATAAAAGGAAACTTACGTATATACTTCTTTCAGCATTATTTCTACTTCCCATGGAAGGGTTTGAAAACACACTGTAGAAAATCCCTCCTTTTCCTCACGTTTCCGAAGAAGCATTGAGATTTAAATTTACTGTCATTCTGTCACCGTCTACTGAAATGTTTTTTCTCATTTTGGAAAAACTATTCCATTGGTTTTGTGTGTCAGAGATCCTATCAGTTTTTGAAAGTCGTTGATAAATCTGGCTGAATTAAATAATAAATGTTTCAAGGCTGTAATATCCCTTTCATCTCACTCTCCTCCACCCCAGCCTGAAAGAACTGAAGAAAAAGAGAGACTTGAAATTAGAGGACAGTCAGGTAATGTATTCTGTTTGCTTTCCTGCCTTCTCTTCGGTTAAATGCTACATTGATTGTAGCACTTCAAATGTTGCCACATTCAGCAGTACAAGTTTCACATGATTTGATATTTAACTCCTGGGAAAGGAGCCCAGATCTTTCTCTCTCTCTCTCTTTTTCCCCGTGTGTTTACTGAAATAGAAGGTGTCATAACCAGTTTGTCTGTTTACTTTTGGCCCATTCTTTTAGAAAAAACGAGGAAAAAATCGACTAGCATTCAAAAGCAGCAGTCAAGAAAAGCACACGTCTGCTTTCTTCTCATATATCAACTTGTTTAATCAGAGCATTTGTATTTTGATGTATTATTATTACTTCTTTCTATGGGAATTGATTTGTAATGTTACCTAATCAGTGTGGTTCCAATTTTAATCTGGGAGCTGAGTAATAAATATGAGACATTAATTTCCATAAACCATATATATTTGAAAGCTTCATTTACATAACGAACAATTTAGGCCTATAAATTCTAATGTGCTTCTATTCCTTTTGGGTTACTGTTTGCATAACCTTTTTATAGCTCTGGCAAACCTTAATTCTGCCCAATGCTGACAAATTTCTTGTTATTGTCCAATGCATAAAAATGTATTTTAAGCAACTCTCCAACACTCCCTCAGTAATTTTTCTTCTTTTTTTCTCATTTGCTATTGAGGGTAATTTTCTTTTAGGAGCTGAAAAGTTCCATTTATTTTCCCTACTAGTTTCAGCATCTCATTTGCAGTTTTCTCGAATCTCGTATATCCTCCTGATATAGATGGTACCGGTACAACCTCATTTATCCCAGACAGGACTCCTCAACTTGGGGAAAGTGCAGGCTCAGCTAGACACATCTCTCCGAGAGGTCAGCCCGCGAGACTGAGTGGGACTGCATGCACTTAACAAGTAATCTGAGTGGTTTTCAAAGGGACACGCGGGCAGCTTGAAGATGTTAAAATGAGTAATCCTACAGCAGACAAGTCGTGTATATGTGTGTGCGTACCTTTTTCTGTATATATATATATATCTATCTGTGCATATGAAATATACAATATATGTGAACATACGTACAGAGAGGTTTAACATAGAACATGAATTTAGCTCCCGACCATTCACATTTAAGAGTTACTACATGCCTTCCCTTTTAAATATTTATAAATTTTTGTTTTTATAAAAAAGTGACACGGGTCTAATCTAATAGCATGGTAGGTATGGGTAGCACTTTATAGTTTTTAATGTACTTTTTTGTATACAATCACATTAGATCTTTAAAATATTTCATAAGGTGCTACTATAACCCTATTAAGAAATATAAATGCAAAGCATTAATATTATATTATTGCCATGCAGGTGATACCAAATGGACTTACATGGACTACAAGAAAACTGCAATATATACCTGTTCGTGCACAGATAGTCATTAAGATATTGTCATTTTTTATAAGACCACAGTAAATGTTTCCTGGTTATGCAAGCCTTTTGGGCCTGAGGGAAGATGAATTACGGCCAGGGCAGATGTGTGCTGGCTCACGCCCTGACTGCTCTCTGCTGTGATTCCACTGAAACAACTTCCCCGCAATCTAGTCCAGGTGGTAGTGAACCAAAATCATTAGCTGCTGTTTCAAGAACAAGGTGAAATAAATCAGGGTCTCAGCTCACTTCCTAAAAACAAGACTCCATTTCACCCTTCCTGCCTCTGGAAGGCAGTCTCCGTGGTCAGATATTAATTGGTACATGAGAACAGCATTCACCACTCTCCCGGGAGTCGGATAAATGGATGCTGAGGCGGACGCTGGCTGTGTCGCGGACGGGAGCAGAGGTGGGGCAGCTCAAGGTGTAGAGCAGAAGGCTCCAGTATGGTGCTGAGCTGCAGTGACGTCCTGGGTGCTGCGGCGCCGGGCAGCTGACTCAGCCCGCTGCGCTCCAGAAGCTGCAGGCCAGGGGAGGGGACACGGTATCAGGTGCACCTGGGTGGCGATCTTTGCCACTCCATTTACCAGCCTTGAGAACTAAGGCATGGGACTTAACGTGCACATTCTCAGCACGGAGAATTGTCAAATATTAAATGTGTATTCTTTTTCTGCTTCTATATAAAAAGTTGCTCTCAGCTTAGTAGCTTAAAGCAACACCCACTTATTATCTCCTAATCTGTTGCAGTCCGAAGCCTGGGCGTTGCATCCTGTAGCGGGTTTTTGTGCTCACGGTTCATAGGACTGAAAACCAGGTGTTGGCCTGGGCTGTGGTTCTTAGCCGGACCTTGGAATCTTCTTCCACACTTAGAAGCTCTTGGCAGAATTCATTTTCTTAGAATCATATCAACCGAAGTCCTTGTTTTCATGCTAACTTCTGGCAAAAACTGCTCTGTGGTCCTAGAGATGGCTGGCAGTTCCCTGCCCCAGTTCCCAAGATGTGTGTTTGCATTTTATGAGGTAAACTCACTACTTCACTCTAGCAGTCTCTTCTATCTCCAGGCAAAGGAAAGTCCTTACTTTTCAATGGCTGCTGTTTAGGCCAGGCCCACCTGGAACATCTTGCTATTGTAAAGACAGCAGCGCCATACAACATGATGGAATCACAGGAGTAAAATCTGTTGTAATCACAAACCTAGGGCCATGCACAGCTTGTATGTCTTTGGTGGGAAATCTTGGGGACACCATAGAATTCAACAGTCACACAGAATTAAAATTTGTGGGAAAACAACCCAACTCTAGGAAAACAGCTGATATATAGCAAATGTTAATTCTATCAAATAAGGTTGAAATTTGACAGATTTTTTCAAGGGTATAGTAATCTGGTAGCTGTTTTGTTGTTGTTGTTCGCATCTGTCTCCCACTGAGAGAAAAGTTCCGTGTAAATTACAGACGTTTTGTCAGTCACACTATCTAGCTCACCACTGAGCTCATACTAAAAGCTCAGGAAAGATTTAAGGGATAAGTTCTGCAGAGAGGTGAAGTCATTCTTTCACACTGCAGGATTATCTGGACATTTTGAAAACTATAGATCATGATTCAGGGGTCTCTCGAGGAATTAACATACATACTCATAGTTTTAACCAGGATTCATTTATTAGCACCTCGCAATTTATATTTTCAAACTACATAACTGTCAGAACTTAGACACATGTCTGGCTATGTAGTAGCCACTCCCACTTCTTTGTTATTTAAACATTTCAAACTGAAGATTTTAGAAATAGCACTGTACCCCTCCAATCATTTCCTTATTATATAACTTCTGTCTAGGTAGTGTGTCACATTCTCCCCAGCCTCTAAAATCAGAAACCAGAGATTCATTGCTCTAAGACTCTTCTCTTCTCTTATCAAATTGGCCAAAATGTATTGGTTCTGTCTCTTCAATGGCGCTTTGACTTAATGTTTCTCTTCATCTGAGTTAATCCTGGTCTTCATAGTTTCCTGCATGGACGATAGCAGTACTGTATTCCTAATCATGTTTCTGATTTCCAGATTCTGTACTCTGTTGTCTAACTTTCTTTCACAAACATAAATCTGATTCTGTCTTTCAGTGTTTCTCAATGATACTCAATTGATTATTATGGAAAAAACCTGGCTGTCCAGCATCTACTTCTGCTGGTCTGTCCATACAGCAGGCAGTGTTGCATTTTTAAAAAGTTTTTGAGGCATAGTTGACATACAATAAAACAACCACACAATATGTGGGTACATTTAAGTTTTGACAATTGTATGTATGAAACCATCATCTAATTAAGATATAGAACTTCAAAGTTATCTTTTAAAAACATAAATCAAATTACCTCATTTATTATAATTCTTAAAAATTCCCACCATAGAGTGAAATTCAGTAAAATACTTTGGAATAAATTTGACCAAGAAGGTCAAATAATGTATATTGAAAGCTATAAAGCGTTGATAAAAAACTTAAGATGGATACAAATAAATGGAAAGATATTTTTCATTCTCATAGCTTGAAAAACTTAATATTATAAAAATATCCACATTACCTAAAGCAACATATAAGTACAATGCAATCCTTAGCCAAAACCCTAAGAGCATTCTTCAAGGAAATAAGAAAGGCAACCCCAAAGTTTAGACAGAATTACAAAAGACACCAAAGATCCAAAGCAATTCTCAGAGGAAACAAAGCCAGAAGCAAAACAAAACAAAAGAGCTGGGGTTCCTCCCACCCTCACTTACATAATGGGATGAATAGGAACCTGTTCACCTCTGACCCAGGGCCCGATCCCTCTTTCATTCCCTTCCTTACTTCACCCTGGGTCCTTCCTACCTGTCCCAAAGCTTCCTTGCCACTGTCCAGAATGTTTATATGACTTTTCTGCTCACCTCTTTCAGATATGCTCAATTGCCAAAAACTTAAAAAGTCCTCATATGAATAACTCATGCTTGATATGGATTCAAAACCAGCATAGGAAACCAAGCAGCCAATTGTGAATTTAGAAGAGCCTTGATTTAGCCGAGCCTGGTGGCCGAACTGCCTGCTCCACAAGGGAGATGGCAGAACAGCCCAGAGCCCTTACAGCAGGCAGAATTTAAAGCAAAAAACCACATCCTGATTAGTGCAGTTACCTGTTACTCTTGGCTAAATCTAGAACAAGGAGTTCAATCTGTAGCTGACGGTGAACAATACAAAGAACTTGGTTTAGCAAATACATTGTTTTTAACATAGGTATGTTCTTTCAGGGGCAAATGACCTCACTGTACTTCCTCTTAATCACTTTCCCCACCCTGGGGTGATCTGAAGGTTAGCTTTATGGAATTTTCCCATGTGAATTATCACAATGCTGTAGGAATTTTCTTGTTTACCTTATCTAAAATAGTACCCATATCACAGTCCATCCCCTTAAATGTACCATCAGCTGACCCAATTTTAGACGTATTTGCTTATGTGCTTGCTAGAATATACAAAGACTTTGAATATCCTGTTTACTTCCATTTCCCCCAATATTTTGAATGGTATCTTAGAATAGGTTCCCAATATTTGTTGAATAGGATGGAGATGAAATTGAGTTATACAGCTTGACACAAAAGACTCTTCATGATCTGGCCTTTGCCTTTGTTTTCATCTATATCTTCTGCATTTCACCACGCCTGAGTTTTCTACCACTTTGTAGTCTCTACCACTTGCAGTTCACAAAAGACAGCACTTTTGCCATCAGCTTTAGCCACATCGTCTCAGTGTACCTGGACTGTCTTATTTTATTTGCCTACCTTTCAAAAACTTGCCCATTCCTAGCTTTTCTTCCACTGTGAATAGTGCAGTTCCCCCCCTTATCTGTGGTTTTACTTTCTGTAGTTTCAGTTACCTGCCGTTAATTTCAGTCTGAAAATATTAAATGGAAAGTAATATGAAGATGGTGAAATCTCACACTGTCAGACTCTGTCCCACCTGGGATATGACATCCCATTCTGAAATGTATCCATTCTGTATATGCTACCTGCCCATTTGTCATTCCGTAGTTGTCTTGGTTATGAAGTCCACTGTTGTGATATCATGGTGCTTGTTAAGGTAATCCTTACTTTATTTGGTAATTATCCCAAATCCAGTAGTGATGCTAGCAATTGAGTTACAACAAAGAGCAGCTCACTTTAAATTAAAAAGTGAGTCTTTAGTAAGAAAGAAAAAAGTCATATAATGAAGGTGTTAAGATGCACGATGTCATAAGTGATTTTGAGAAAGACATAATATTCACATAATTTTTATCAAAATATATTGGTATAATTGTTCTATTTTATTATTGTTGACCTCTTATGAAACTAATTTATAAGTTACTATTTATCATAGATATACGTATGTAGGAAATATCATAGGATTTGGTACTATCTGCTATTTCTGGCATCCAGTGGTGCTCTTGGAATGTGTTCTTGGATAAGAGCCCACTGCTGTATCTTACAGACAGTCAGGGCTTAGATCTCACTTGCTCTTTGGTTCTTCCTTTACACATGCTTCTTACTCACATTTCGGCACAAGAGTTTTCTACCAATACTTGAGCCATTGCATGACACTGCTTATGTCTCAATAGTTTTTCAGCTCACAGTAACAAATATTTGATAAAAGAAAATAGCAGAAAAAAAGAGGAAAAGGGAAAATTCATTAAGAAGGGAGGAAGAAAATGGAAAAGGTAGAAACAAATAAAATAGATATTTGGGTAGTGAAATATGAAGATTTAAATTCAGTCTTTCAAATACAGAGTCCAAGGTCCCAGCAAAATAATCTAGTTAATTCATCTCTATTCTCAATTATTAAATCTAGGGGTTATTTAGATTTTAGATTTCCAAATTCTTGCTCTTTTTGCTGCTGTTTCGTGTGGGGTTTATGTGTGTGTGTGTGTTTCTAAGGGAAAGAAAGGAGACATATTTCTAAGTAGGGGTTTGAATACAATCTCTGAACATTTTAAATACTAGCAGAAAGTAGCACACATGCTTACCGCATGTATACATCCCTGAGATATGGATTACACACATAATTCACTTTCTAATGTTTTATTTAAAGATAAGAAAAATATTCTTGACATAGACATGAGTGTAACTTCTTCGTGTGTTACCTAATAAAATCTTCAGTGTGCCCCTGTTTTAGCTTGGGTCCTTCCTTGACCAATCTTTCTGTCTGAATCTGAGACCAAGGAAAGTATGGAAGAAATTTAAGGGGTGGTTGTATTAATTACAGTATAAAACCTGTCGTACTTTTTATATTTTATGATGCTTTGGTGTCTCTGGGCTCTTCAGAAAATACCTAACAGGTGAGCACGCTTTTTATATGCAGACTGTTTCACCTGAGCCTTACCTCCAGCCGGCTTCTTTGTCTTTTGCTTTTTGCCATATTGGGAATTGAACAGCCTTCACATTAAGCTACATCTCCAGCCCATTCTTATTTCTTTTTGTTTTCATTTTTATTTCAAGGCATGGTTATGATGATTCCCAAGTTATCTAGACTGGACTCAAATGCATTATTCTACAGCTTCAGCTTAACACATTCACCTCCTCTATGTAACTGTCATACACAAGCCAAGGCTTCCCTTGTCATAAACCCTCCAGGACCAAGTACTAGACAATGAGTGGCCACTCCTTTAGCACAGAACAACTCTCAAATCCTAAACTTGTTCAAACTTGCAACTGCCTCTTCTCTTGCTTCCCATGGAAATCACAGCGAAGGTTTGAGGAGCCCTGCTCTCTGCTTTGCTCCTTCTGCCTGCAGGAACCAGCTACTTCCTGATAGGTCGTTGTGCACTGCATCTCCTGGGAGAACTGTAAGTAATAAAACTTTCTAAAATGGTGTTGGCCTCTCCAGGTCATCACTCATGCGTCTCTTAAATTAAATCCTGGGTACAATCAAGACAATGGTTCAGTATAGTTAAAACAAGGACTAGTAATGCATCTTTGAATAATATGATTAACTTTATCAGTATTCTGCATGTCCCTTTCCCTTAAGAATTGGCCTGTAATAGTAATGAAACTCGAAAAACAAATCAAGAATTGTTCGTAATATTAATCACAGCAGAAGGCAGGGAGCTATGAGGAAAAGAAATGGAAGAATTCCCTGGGAAGCGTGGCAATGTGTGTTCACATCATTCTCCGGAACAATACTTTTTACAAAAATCCATTTAACTTGTTCTCAGCCATCATATTTGTTTTCCTGAATCATAAAATTCCCATTATGAAATAAACCGTGACATCTACATGATTAGTCTGTTCATAAATCTGAACAGCAGATGCATGCTTTAAACTGTAGTTTTTCAGGCCACAATTATAGATTCTGCTATTTTCCTTACCTACTATAGTAATTAGATATTGTTTTAAAGCACTGCCAATAGTTGGCAGTATCTTAATGCATATATAAGACATTGATTTAAAAATATTGACATAATTTTTGAGAATTCAGTGGTAATATATTAAATATTGATTTTATTGATTAATTTTGAATTCTATTTTAAAGAAACCAAAGCTACCCATAGTTTTGACTTATAAAGTGATATGCTCCCATTTATATGTGGCTTTTTATGAACCTTTGCATGTATGAAAAATATCTCTATAAAGTAGTTAGTTGTATTATTTAGATATATTTTCAAAGTGAGCTTTGTATTCTAAAAAAAAGCTTTCTGATACAGATTTTCTTTGAACCACCACATTTATGTAAATTTCATGAAGTAAAAAATAAATATTCATTAACAGTCAAGTGTTTAACAGGCTTCAGCGATAGGATGCTTACTTGTGCCTTAGTTCCAAGATGCAGTTTTACAAGTCAGTATTTTGTAAGTGGCTGGGTCCTGCTACTGAAGAAAAGAGATCTTGCTGACGACCATACTCATAGTGAAACCTATTTTGCTTTCCAGCTTTGCCTCCAGTGAGTCAATAGTGACCTTAAATCCATTACTTGTCCTAAAAAATCCTTAGTCTCATCATGTGTAAAGGGAGAGTTTTAAAATCTGAAGTATTTTTGACTGCTAACCTAGCAAAGGCATAGAGTTAAGGACTTTCATAAGATGAATGTCTAGATCATGTGTATCAAAAAGATAAAGTAACTGTATTATCTACTATATTATTTAAACATGTTAATTCACTAACTCATTCATTCCCTCATTATTCAGCAAACGTTTACTAAGTGTGTACTAGAGGTGAAAGCAAAACCTTCTGGATGACCTCTCTACCTCCTCATGAGAAATTTAGCAAAGAGATGTCATTTAAACCTTTGCTGTGGCCCGTTATTTTCCCTGAATTCTGGCCCACCAGATAAACAGAAAGAGCAATTGTTGTGGAGCTAGTTACCTTGGGAGATTAGAAAAGTTTCCCATCTTTTAATTGATGTTCAATAGTATCTTTTAGTTCTTATGGTTCATCTTAATTACCTTGAAAGATATTTAGCCCTGAAAAACTAATGAGCAAATATCTTAAAAGTTTATTTTATGTAGAATTGTTTATAAGTTTAAGGTGACATAAAGACTTGAGTAACTAGTTGGAAAATGGATGCACATGGAGACCATAATGTTAAGTGAAGTAAATCACACATACAAGCTTAAATATTGAATGGCATTTCTTACATGAGAAACCCAAAGTATACATAAATTAAAGAGCAAAATAAAAAGCATAGATGAGAAGCAACAGGAAAATAGATGTTTTACAAATGGGAAGAAGACCAAGAGGCAGAGGGAGGGAGGCTGCAGGGAAAGGGAAGAGGGTGCACAAAGAATCAAGATGTGTTAGGTGCCTGCGCCAGCTCCCCCAGGATGGCTGTCATCACTGTGTACTGCAAACATGGGAACAAAGATAAAAGACTAGCTAAACAGGTGATGGAAACAGCTGAGTGAAACACGAGTTAAATGAATAGATATTTTATTGAAATTTCAAAAGAAGATTAAAGTGTCAGGTTGGGAAATGATATGAAGGAGTGGGTTACCACAGCCTGTCAATATGAATCCAGCCACCATGCCTAAGATGATGGTGGCCAGGCCGTCCCACCGTGACAGGCCCACTGCTGTCCAAACTATTCTCACGCGTAACGGTCTAACCAGTATATAGAGCTGCCAGAGAAACTAAAAATAAAGATCTTCCTCTGAACCACAAACACAGAACCTCAGAAACGCCATTCTCAACCTCCAAGGAGAGGGATAACCCTTCGTCATTTTCTTTAGTGATTAAAAATCAAAGTTGAAATGACAGTGTCGACTCTTTGGTTTTCCATTCTTCTAGAACTCATTTTTCTCACCCATTCCTTGGATGTTTACACACACACACACACACACACACACATACACACCTGGTGTAAATCAGAATGACCTCACTCTTGCTGATTAAGGGATGACAGACCTGCAACAGAATGCCCCATAGAAAGGAATCTAAGCAGATAGGCTAAATATTCAGTATGCTCTCAAATCCTGATTATCAAGACAAGAGCTAGAATAGCTTATGCACAAGCAGGCTCAATTAACCCTAATTAGTTCAGAGTCAGGCTACAAAAGACTTAATTATCAGTTATTAGGTGCTGCTCAGAAAAGGAGCGTAAATAATAGTTGGTAGCAAGCTGTGTTTAAGAGTCTCCTGGGTGGGTGGCATCAAATTAAAAAATAAAAGGTGAAATCAGTGTTCCTCCTTTGGGGATTAACTATAAAATATTCACACTGGTCTTGCCTTAAATTCCATTTATTTAGAATAGAACAATGACTTTTTTCTGGATAATTCAGATGCTTCAGGAGAGATCTCTGCCGGTTAAATCTAATAATATGATGGTTACAGTCTACTGCAAAGAGAAGAATATCTGCTACTGGGATGGTGAGTGGCCAGCAGGGTCCAGAGGAATGAAGAGGTAGTCTGAGAATTTCAAGAGGTAGCCTTGGAGGGTGTCCCACTGAGGAGATCTAGGGAAGAAACAGTGATGTACAGCGAGCAGGGAAAGGGAGTTATGATGATCAGGGGGCAAAGCAGTGACTTGAATAGTCCAAACCTAAATTCTGACTGCACATCAAGTTCAGATGAGCTCTATTTAGCCCAGCACAAATCTTTCCTTTTTCCTTGCCCTGTTTATTTACCAGGAATTACAAGCTAAATACGATACAAGCTTTTAATATGATATATGCTCTCAACCAAGAACCAAGTCTCTCTTTCTTTGACATTTTCTTAGAATAAGTATGACCCTCAGAGAAGGAGAATATTATGATTTTTTTATATTTATAATCTTAAATTTTACAGTACCCTGCATTAAACACAGGGGCTTGATGTGAGTGAGACCAAGAAATTATTTTAGATCACTACAGGGTTCTTACGTTTTAATGCATATTTCATTATCTTTATTTAACATGACTATAAATGTTATCACTCATAAAACTATTCAGCCTTGGTATATTTTACTTCATAGAGGAACACTATGGATTTATCTAAATATGGAAAGCTTTCCTTTAAGAGTCTCCATAACCAACCATTAATTTCATGTAACTACCTTCTTTAAAAACATAATGCCAATTTAGGAAAAGTGGAGATGCGTGACTTTTATGGCCCTGTAACAAATTACTACAAACTTAGCTGCTTAAAACAGCACCATTTCTTAGCTGACAGTTCTGTGATCCAGAAGCCCAATTTGACTTGACTAAGCTCTCAGAAGCTCAAGTTTAAGGTGTGGCTTATGCTGGATTCTTATCTGCAGTCTTTGAGCAAGTCCTTTTCATTCACTCATTGATTGATTGATTGATTGATTGATTTACTTATTTATTTAGACAGTGTCTTGCCATGTAGTTCAGGCTGGCCTTGAGTTCACTATGTAGCCTAGTGCAGCCTCGAACTCCCAGCAATTGTTCTGCCTGTGCTTCCCACGTGCTGAGATGACAGGCGTGCGACACCAGGGCCTGCAAAAGCCCTTTCCCGAGATTATTCAAGTCGTTCTTGGCATCCACTTCCTTGTGGCTGTGAACTTAAGGTCTTTGTTTCTTTGCCCCCTGTAGGTGAGAGCTGCTATCTGCTCCCACAGGCTGCCACTTTTCTGCTTTCCTGGGACCACCCCCCACCAAGGGCTCCTCATTCTTTGGATGTCTTCACTTCTGTTCCCACTTGGATGAAACCCACTTCTTTTTCTCTTTTCACAAAGTCCCATGCAATTGTCTTAGGCCGACTTGGATGGTCTCCCTTTGATTGCTCAAAGTCAGCAGATTACTAACTTTATCCCTAGAACGTCATTCGCCATGCAACATAGCCTACTTTAGCCGCAGTGCCAGAATCAGGGCTTAACCTTTTTTCCCCTTGGGCCCCTGCTAAGGGCAAAGAAGGGGGCAGTAGCCACAGAGCAGGAGAGGGAGGACGGGGGTCCCAGTGTGTTAGAGCTCGGAGAACAGTGGCTGCCAACATCCTGAGGACGCAGGGAGGCATCAGGAGGGAGAACTGCCCTTGATCGGACAGGCCAAGCCTCTGGCACATGATCTCTGTCCCTTTGACTGTATTTGAAAACACAAGTACATAAGATAAAATTATTCAGAATTTCCAGATGGCAGCTACAAAATATTCAACTCAGTGGGACTCTCCTTTCTCAGGGTGGGTCCTTTGAGATTTGCTTGGTGGAATACATGTGAAATTGACCCTGGAAATGAGCACAGAGTGTTTGTTATTATTTATTTTGTAGTAGTAATGATATTTTGTAGACTCTAGATACAGTAGACAAAATGCCTAGTTGTTTCAAATACTTGCTGTATGCCTGTTTTTTACAGATTGACTTGACCTGACCTAGAATCTTATCCTACGTTCAATGAGGCTACACTACTCCAAATGACTAAGTATCACAACTCCATACCATCAATATAAAAGTATTTCTTCTTATGCTACAAGCAATGGTGACATTTTAGGTGATCCATACAACATTTTCCAGGGTATGTGATACTTGCATGCTTAAGTTTTCTTACTTTTTCTGTTGTTTTGGGTATTGTCATAACTCCCATGGTAGAAATCTGGCTCATTTCACTCTCACTGAAATTAATTAAAAATAAATCAACTTAAACTTAGTGTTCACTTGAATTTTTAACTTACCACAGAAATAATTAAAATTTAATTTTATTACACTATAAGTTATAAAAGTTGCACACAATTTTCTCTCTCTCTTTTTTTTTTCCTTTCTGTTCTGTGAAAGCTACTATGGATGGTACAGATTTAATCCCAAGGAAACTAATAAAGTGAATTGTTCACGCAATTACATATTATTTTCCTGTTATATACAATTCTCTCTGGGCACCCAGTGCTCAGTGATTGACTGATCAGTGAAGCCAGAGTCCTGTCTGATTTTAAGCTTTGAGTATTCAACCATCTCTAAACTTCTGACTAGGCTGCTGAAAAAGAGAAGAGATTGAATCATAAAGCCACTCAAAAACTACAACATATGCTTTGTTCTGTATGGGGAAAAATTCCTATCACCTGGAAAAAAAACAGAAGAAAAAATTAAAACAACAAAATGCTTTAAAGAGGGGTGAGCTGAGGCAAAGATGACACATATTGGAGATGGTTCTTGGCTCTTGGCTGATATAAAATGATAAATCAAAGCACAGCACTGACAGCAGTTAGTGTGTCTAATTATCTCCAGAGGGGGCATCAGGATGCCCGCTCTCCAGCTGTCAAGCAGCTGTAAACCTCTCTGGGCTGTCATTTGAATTTTCAGAGTGCAACAGGAGACCCCAGTTCTACCAGGGGACCGTGGAGTCAATGCACAGCCAACTCAGTCCAATTCCTCGGTGCTGGCGGACTTGCTTAAGTGAATATGATCATTTTTTCCGGCACATGGTTGGTATTCTAAAACACAAAGAACTTATCCTGATACCTCAGAAACTTCCAAACGGCATAAGCGGATTCTGATTCCAATACTCCTGAGGTGTTTAATCAACACCACTGTTTCTAATTCTAACATTTGTAGAGTATTTTATATGGGGAAAGCATAAAGCCAACACCACCTCATAAGGTAGTTAACAGCTAGATTTCTCCAGCTATGTGTCCTGTGACAAGTAGCCTAATGTCTCAAAGTACGGAGGTTCTCATGTGTGGCATGACAAGAATAACCCTCTGGGGAGGGCTTGCTTTATTTTGTCTTTCCTTGTATGCACGCCCCAACATAAGAATGGAGTACAAACAGCTTACCTGCGAGCTGATTCCAGGAAAGGCACTGGTAAGGAAGCAGTGATAGGGTAAGGAAGGCAGCAGTGAAAAGCAGGCTAGGAAGTGAGTCACCATGGTGACACCAGCAGCACAGACAGGGTCTCAGAATGTGGCTGCTGTTTAAGCAGCGTCCACACCGCCAGGAGAGACACTGGGTAGAAATGCAAACCAGCCCCATCAGATCCCCTGTAGGTGGACCCAACAGTCTGGTCGGTCTAACAAGCCTCCAGGTGATTTTGAGACCAATGTAGAGCACCCAGTTTAGACTCATCTCCCTGGAGGAGAAAAAGCAGCTTGGGATACTTATGTACCAGCGCCAATCAGTCACTAATGACAGGATGCAGTGGAGAAATGCTAGGCATAAACGTTCATTCTCCTGCACTCTGGCCTGAAGTACTCTAAGGCAGAAGAGATCCTGGAGTAATCTCTTGACAAAAAAATGTCATTCCTGGCAGCACAAAGTCCAGGAACTATACGATGGTCAGGCTGCAGGCATATAGATGGGTTATCTGTTGCTGCTTCTGAGGTGTCTTAAGGACTTGGACAATGCATCCAAACGCATTATATAATAACTGGTACAAAAATACAGTGTGTGTCAAAATCTAAGGGTAACACACAGGCCAACAAGTTGTGGTCCTACCCTTAGAAAGCAGACAGTTTACAAGGTGAGTGAGGACAAAGACATAAATGGAATCTAAGGCAGAATGCAGCAAATGACAGAAATGACGGAGGTACTGCAGGGAGAGACCACATCTGATTTGAGGAGGAGGAAAGGCACTCATGAGTTGAGAGTATCCAGCATGGAAAGAGAGGCTTTTTGCCAGGCGAGGATAAAACAAGAGGGCAGATTAACTGTGGACAAAACACCGGAAGCTCTCCGTAGTAGCTGCCTTGTCATTACTTGAGCACAAGTGCCAACTGAATCTAAGATGCCGAATAGCCTTCAACCTCCACTGCTAACAAATGCAGTAGGTAAGGTAGTAAAAATTAGTGTCTACCTGACATGTTACAGCTGCAGCAAGCTTACCATATTTTTGCAGAGAAGAAGCAAGCCTTTAAAATTGTAGAAAACATGTTTAAGGAATCCTATGGATATGCTACTTTCCTGGAATTGTATGGAAATGAGAGGATGCTGAACTAATTTTTGTGAGTAACATTATTACCATGATAACCTAAGATTTATAGTTTTAAGCCAAACTGTCAGTACATCTTCTAGCAAATTTGCACAAGGAAAAGAAACCACTTCTGAGAAGAAGAGTAGAGCGCAGAGAGGGAATCAAGAGACGGGTCGGCTAGCATGGGTGTGAGATTCTGAAGCCTTTGGAGATTTTGTTGCTGGGAACAAGATCTCTCACAAATGCATTCTTCATCCCTAGCTACTCTGCTTCCCAGATTTGCTTCGCCCAAAGCCCTGCCACTTCCCTTTCAGTTCCTCCTCGTGGAACTGAGTTCTCTGTGTCCCTGATGCCTGCCTCTTTGCTCCTGTCTTAGGTTCAGTGGGAAATAGTCCACTCCCAGTTATCTCCCAGGGCTTTCCTATCTTTTCTTCCTGAATAGAGACTACAAATGAAGGTAAATCTAGGGGAGAAGAGTGATTAGAAATGAGGTGCATAACAGTGAAGAACCTTGAACTAGACTGTGTGGAGAGAGCCAGGAAGGAGGCACAGCTGCACAGGACTCCCTCCAATGAGGGCACCTCACCTCCGAGTTCTGCACTTCACAAATTCTGCGGAGCACCACGTGCTCAATGGAAACCATGTTTTGATTTTTTGATGCTTTTCTTAGGCGTGTGATTACGTGGTACGATTCTCTCATGCCTCTGGATAACAGCCTGACCTGCAGCGCTGAATCTGTGATGCTATTCTGAAGGGAAATAACTGAGCCCTGGTGTGGAAGGTAAAGTTCAGCAGGTTAGAAACAGTATATGAGCTTTAAGCTCATATATGCACTTTACAACAGTTTCATCTGGCGGTAACCCCATACAAGTTGAGGACCATCTGTATTTTATGGCACACTGTGGGAAGTAGCACATGTATTTTCATAATTCGAAATCTATTATAGTCCTATTAAATAGTTGGAGATCCCTGACAGGTTGCCTTTTTCAAATCCAGAAATGTTAAAGTATTTAGTGTTGATAAATTTCCTGGTGTGGATTTAGCAGTCAGGTTTGTCCGTGTGACATGAACCAAATTCTCCAAATCATGGGCAGATGAAACATTTTGTGTTATGAAAAAAAAGAATAAATTCTATGACTAACTTGGAAGACATTGCAAAATACCTGCAAGATTAAATGTTCTGCCAAGAAACTTTAAGTGTACATAAAGCATGTAAATGTCAATCACTTGACACAAGTGGTCATTGCTTAAGGCGATTCAGTATTTCATGAAGATGTGGATACTGGCACATGACTTTCTAATTTTTTCCCAATATTTCTTCTAGAGGAGGACTTTACTGTACTTAAAACACTGGGATGTTAGGCGTATTTGCTGTGTAAGTAAAGCCAAAAATTAAACTGAAAGTAGTAAGTCTGGCTGTGACCGTAGTTCTTTTTTTAATTTTTTTTATTTAAGAGAAAAAAGACAAAAAGCAAAAGAGACAAACAAATGACAACAACAAATCCAATACAATAATATTATAGGTTACAAAACAAGATGGTAGGAATTTGACAGCAGTTGCAATATTGTGTATCCATTACCTTCAAAAGGGTTATTTAGATCAACAGACACAGACATGTAAAATTGATCTAATCAATTGAGTATTAACTGTTCTTTTTCAATAACTAATACATTTAGTAGTATAGTCATTTTAGCTATCTTATGTATACATATATACAAATTTATGTCTTTTTCCTTTTCCCTTCCTTCTTTCTTCCTTTCCCTATCCCAATTACTTTTGCTCTTTGAGCAGTTTCTTACCCTTACACAGTATTTATTGTAGATTTTGGACCGTATGTACTGTTTCAGTTTCTTACACTAGGGAGACAATATGGTATTTACACATGTGAGTTTGGTTTATTTCACTTATGAGTATGGTCTCAAGTCGTGTCCATTTACTTATAAAAGTCTCAATGTAATCTTTCTTTCTTGATAGCTGAGTAGTATTCCGTTGTATAAAAATACCACATCTTTTTTATCCATTCCTTGATTGATGGGCACTTGGGTTGTTTCCAAGATTTGGCTATTACAAATTGTGTTCTATAAACATGGGTGCACAAATATCACTGTGGTATGATGTTTTCAATTCTTCTGGGAAAATGTCCCAAAGCTGGATAGCTGGGTCAAAGGGAATCTCTAATCCTAGTTTCTTGAGGAATCTCCGCACTGATTTCCACAGTAGTTGCACCAGTCTACACTTCCACCAACAGTGCAGAAGGGTTCCTTTTTCCCCACAGCCCCTCCAGCATTTGTTATTGCTTGATTTTTTTATCTTGGCCATTCTTTCTGGTGTGAGATGGAATCTCAGTGTTGTTTCAATTTGCAGTTCACAAATGACTATTGACCTTGAACATTTTTTCATATATTTATTTGCCATTTGTATTTCTTCCCCAACAACCCATTGAAAAACTTCTAGATGTAATAACCAAATTCAGTAATGTTGCTGGATACAAGGTCAACACTCAAAATTCAATAGCATTCCTGTACACAAACAACAAACTCACTGAGAGAGAAATAAGGGAAACCACACCCTTCACTATAGCATCCAAAAAAACGAAATACTTAGGAATCAATCCCACAAAGGAAGTAAAATATCTATAGTGAAAATTACATTACTGTGAAAAAAGAAATTGAAGAGGATTTCAGAAAATGGAAAGATATTCCTTGTTCATGCCCAGGAAGAATAAACATTGTGAAAATGGCCATTCTCCCGAAATTGTTATACAGATTTAATGCAATCCCAATCAAAATACCACTTGCATACCTCACAGAGCTAGAGAAATCATCCCTGATATTCATCTGGAACCAGAAGAGACCTAGAATAGTAAAGGTAATTCTGGGTAACAAAGGTAAGGCAGGAGGCATCACAATCCCCAATTTGAAACTATATTACAAAGCTACTGTGATAAAACCAGCATGATACTGGAATAAAAACAGACCTAAAGATCAATGGAATAGATTAGAAGATCCAGCCACAGCTACAAACACACTCAGCCACCTCAGCTTTGACAAAGGGGCCAAACATGTACGTTGGAAGAAAGATAGCCTCTTTAATAAGTGGTGCTGGAAAAACTGGCTTTCCATATTCCATAAACTAAAACTAGATCCATGTCTATCACCATGAACTAAACTAAAGTCAAAATGTATCAAAGATCTGAATATTAAAAGAAAGACATTAAACTTGTTGGAAGACAAAGTAGGTGAAAATCTTGACGACACAGGAGTAGGCAGAGAGTTCATGAACAAAAATCAAACTGCATGGGAAATACTTTCCAGGATCAACAACTGGGGTCTTGTCTTATTAAAAAGTTTTTGCATGGCAAGGGAAATCTCCAACAGAGTGAAAAGAAAACCCACGAACTGGAAAAATATCTTGGCCAACTGTCCCTCAGACAAAGGACTTCTATCTAAAACATATAAAGAATTAAAAAAATCAGGCCCCTAAAATTCAAGGACCCAATCCAAAAATGGGCATCTGAGATGAATATACACTTCTCTGTAACTGTAGTTCTATTACAGGGATAAAATCAGTGCATGTTCATGGTGGAGTTCAAAATACGCTACCTCCAAATATGGAACCTTGGGGGCCATTCTCCTGTCTTCCACATTTCTGAGTAGAAGCGGGCCATAAATGAGTTATCTGTCCTACCTCTTCTGAGAGGAGTCATAAAGTCCATATGACAGGTGTCCTGCCCTGTACCTGGAAGAAAGGAATGAAGACACAGAGATGCTAAGAAGATTTTAAACAAACGGACCTTGCCAGTTCCTCCCCGGTTTCTCCCTATTATGTTACACTCTCTTTTTGTTCAGTCACAACTCTTAGTCACCGTCCTTTACTCAGTGAAGCTATGGTTAAGCACACATAGGTTTTCTTGAGCCTTCAGGACCAGTGTGACATAAAACTGGTCATATAAATTTGTTAGGCTTTTCTTTTAATAATCTACCTTTAGCTATAAGAGTTTCAGTCATTATCCTTGTGATAGATAAGAAAAAATAGTAATGTTTGCATTCCCCCAAAATTCAACCTATTGCCCAGATTGAATGAAGTTTGACAATAAAATGTAGAACTCAACAGACAAATCAGAGATTAAGAATGGAACCATTAGAGTCTACTAGCCATCTTGTAATCATCATCTGGGAAACAAAATGTACTATCTTTGAAGCATATCATGCATTTGTTCTATTCACCAACTTAATAAATATTTATTGAAGAATTTCTAGAATACAAAGCTTGGTACTATGGGAATGTAAAAGGAAATTAGCAGATGGCATTAGATTATATGCTATGATTCAGTTGGACGAGATGAAGTATGTATGCTATATGGTAAATAGTAAGTAGTATACAAAGGTATGTTTTCAGCTACCTCTATCATGAAGCGGGAAAGTGTGGAATAAAAAAGAAAATGTTAGTATGAAATATGATTTTTCAGGATCATGAATTTGACACATCATAAGCTATATTGTGCTAACTAGACAGGCTTACCCCTGCCACAGGGAAAGGGCCCCAGTGAAAAGTGTAAAGCACAGCTACTTGGCTTTCTGAGCAGGCTTGCGTAGTGCCAATTAAGTGCTGGAAGTCTTTGGGGCTTGGTGTAAGCAGTACATGTCAACATTCTGTGATGTTACTTGGGCTGCATTAGGTACAAATCTGCTTAATGTACAGTGTAACTTCAGTTATAAAATTTTAAACAGAATACAAATTCTATCTTTTTTTTTTCTTTCACGGACACTCATAAAAACGTTCCCTGTGCTGTTAATGAAATTTCTAACTTGAATGAAGTATGTAATAAGCAACTCTGCTTGCCATGCAGATTTAGTTTTTTACTGACAGTAAGAGCACTTATAGTCCACATTTAGGCAACACTAATGCGCTAGTAAAGCTAGCAAAAGAATATGGATTATATACAGAACTTGCTTTTCTCCTTTAACTCTATTCAGTTGTATTTCATCATGAAGATGATGGTGGCAACTGGAACTAGTGTTGTCTGGATGCTCGGTGGGGATGGAAGTCCAGGATGGCTTCCTAATTCACATGTCTGGTGCCTCGTATTCGAGCCTAAACTAGCTTGGTTCGTTGGGTACTACTCTTTATCCATGCAGTTTATTTAAATAGTTGTCTATTTGGGGTTTTCTTTTAGCATGGAATTCTCAAAGTAGATTTCTTAACTTGGTAACTGGCTTTCCCTAAAACACATACTCTAAGAGACCAGTGAAGGAACCACATGGTGTTTTATGACCTATTATGCAAATGAATACAATTTTGCTAGGGTTACCATGAACCAGGGTTCATTGATGGTGGTCCAGTATCCATCTTTAGGGATTAATGACTACATGTATCATGTGTACCTTATTATAATATGATGGTGCCTGCCTCTCATAGGCTTTTATTATACCCACGTCAAACAGATTGTCAACAAAAATTAAGAATCCACTTTCAACAGTGTACCTAGAAAAATAATTTTGCACCATCATTTATCCATCAATGTAATAAATTTTTTAATTTAATTAATGAATATTAATTATTTGTTATGTGCCAGAGCCTGTGCTGGATACTGGTAAATTCTGATAGATAAACTGGGTAGATATAGTAGGACACTAAACCTCAGCATACTTGATTAGAGGCTATTTTGACCTAGGAGAAATAAAACTCCCAACCTGTTAGGCACCACATGTGCTGAGTTCATGGTCTCAGGACATCAAGGAATGAAGTCATGAATCAAAGGAAGAAGTGAAGTGAGTTTTATTGGAAAGAAGAATAGCTCCTGGATTTCCAGGAAGGGTCCAAATGGGGTGGTCACCCAGGTCCTTTGTTAGGGGTGACTTATACAGCAAAGTCACAATGTGGGTACAACATGGATCAAACTACAATCAATCTATAGGATTACAAGGATAGCCACTTAGCTAATATTGATCCAGTAGGGAACTGCGTTACTCAGCAAGGGTCCATGGAAAGAATAAAGGCCATCTTTGGGAGGGATGGGTCTGGATGCTTTCATCACTCACCCAGGCAACTGATGCCTATCTGGACTCACTGGACCAGATGGTACTAATGACAGAATAATTCCAGCTTCGTGTGTGTCCCTTAGGGAGACATGCTGGCCTGGTCACTGCACCTTCATCCTGGGGCCTGGCCTTCTCCAGCTGCATCTCCAGCCACACTTCTGATGTCTGTATTTTCTGTGCTGACTTCCTCAAGGGCCCAGTCCCTGTCTGACAGTCTACCAATTTCTATCCAGTTTAGCTGCCTATAATGGTTTTGACTTTTCCAAGGGCGGCAGAGTCAGGTCTCTGCACAATGTAATGCCATTGGGAACAGCTGCTGATAAAAGGAATAAGACAAAAAGAAAACAAATACATTTGGATTGCATGTTTATAAATAAGACTTAAGGTATATGAGTGTGTGTCTGATAATGTGCATTGTAATTTGACAATGAAAATTTGAGATGGATTTGTTATATTTACTTTAAAAAATCACAGTCACCTGGATCCCATCACTAGAGTTTCAGATTTGCTAAGCTTTGGATGGGCTCAAAGCATTTAGATTTCTTAATACTGCTGGTTATGAAAAAATACTTCAAGAAACACTGCTAAATGGTGTTAAAACAAAACAAAGTCAGAAAGAAGTTAAAGCAGATATGTATTTTATTTGAAAAGTATTACCAGTAGAGGATGATAGACTTCAATGTAGAACTAGGCTCAATTCCAAATGCAGTCAGACTAAGTTGGGATTCATAACTGTTGGAATCAGAGGGCTGAAGGATCATTTTCAAGGGTGAGGTCCCCAAGGAAAAGAAAGCACATGGATCTGACATCAACAACGACAGCAGGCAGTGTCTTTGTTGTTAGGCTGTTATATATTGGCTGTTATCAAGCTTACATTGTGGTGTGCTGGCATAACTGTGTAGCGCATGTGCAGTTGTCTATGTTAAGTCTTGCTTGTGAATGTGCATCCCACTGTATGTATATGCCAGACAGCAGGGTCACAGCATCACGAATCTTCAAATGCCCTGGGCTTTGAAGCAATCTGAAGTGGCTCTGCACAATAACCATGGCATACATTGGTGAGAGGCCAACGCTGGTAGTGAAAAATTATTAAGCACAGACTTCGAGTTTAGGGGAATTCTGGTCGAATGGACTTAACAAGATTCTTTCTGAAAGTGGAGTTTAGTGAAGGTATCGCCTAGGAGACTAAAACAGGATTCTGTAGGGACTTACCCAGATTGATTTTACTGGGGATAGAGTTCAGGTGAGCCAGGCTAAAATTTGGTCAAGCTAAGGGTCTTTGTCTTTGGTTATCCATGGTGTAGAACAGCACTTAAAATCATAGATTCAGTCAGACAAGATTTTGAAGCATGTCTTAGGCATGTTATTTTAATCTTTCTAGTTTAGTTTTCCAATATTTATTATGTGTATAATTAGTAGTATCTATTTTATTGGAATACTATGTGGATTAAATGTTATGTATCATGAGCTTAATAAATAATAATTATAATCCTCCCAGAGACATAGTCATGTATTCATGTATATCTGAGGGATTATGGTTTGTGTTATGGCACATCTCTTTGTTTTGCTGGCTTGGATTTCTTGTAGTAACCTTGCATACTACATAACTGCTCTGAGCCATTCCCTTCTACTTTCACAGGGGAAGAAATACAATTTTCTGATTATTTTGTATCTTGTATGCAGTATAGAAAATCTAGCAATTAAGGATTTAAAAATATCTACAGACTGAAAGATAATTCTTACTGTTTTCAGGTTAAACTCCTCTTGGGTTAGTATTAAGGAGAATTAGGTGTGCATTAGTTGAGCTTTGTAGGATGCCCAATAATGCCACAGAAATCAACATGTAATTATAAAATTGGGATGTTTAAACTGCAGAATATATGTATTTTCCTTCTTCTCCGAGAACTATAACAGTTGAACCGATGGGTGCATTAAGGCAAAAACAAAGTTCCAATTCATTGACCAAACTGTGGTAAAAATGCAGGACAACAGTTAAAAGCAGTAACAACAACAACCAAAACACCAATAATAAATAAGTCACAGCATAGTTCTTGACTATCCATAAATGTCATAACCCTCATGAGAAACAAGAGTTTTCTTTTCCAGTAACATGATCCTTGTGGGGTTACTACAAGTAAACACGATGGAACCATAATCTTTTTACTCTCCTTTTTACAGTGTCATTGCTTTAACTATCAGGCTGCACTCAGTGCCTCTCTGTGCCTCAGTTTACTTATCTGTATTCGATTGACATTTATCAACATGTTTGTAGAACAGCAGTAAAGTGAGATCCTTAATAGAAGAAGTGTTTTATACTCAAAGAATAAGTTCTGGAAACTGCAAGCCTACCTTCTTTGGGTGAAAACACATGTTAGCATTAGACACACTCTGAACATTCCTTTTATGAGGAAATTAATGTTTCCCAAATATGCTAGACCATGCATATTTCATAACCACTGAATTTTGAGACCTAAGCTTTTCTGAGCAATGCTGTTCTAAGATAGAATTGCCTCTTAGTACCTGATAGAAGTTCCTGAGCTGTCAGTCAAGTATTCTATTTCTAGCAAAGTGATCCTTCAAGTTGAGGCAACATAAAGGTATTCCAAAATAAGGAAAAGTTGAGGAATTTTCTTCTTAACACATCTGTTCTGTAAGACAGTCCTTCAGGCTGAAAGAAATAACACCAGATGTTAACTCATATATAGAAGAAAGGAAGAGGAAAAAATGACAAATATGTGGGTAAGTACAAGGTCCCCTCGTGTCTCATTCAAATATGTATATATATATATGTGTTTATATTATAATTTATTTTATCTTATTTTCTTAAAATGTACCCATGACATTTTCTGAAGCAATGGTTGGAATGCCACGTTACTATGTTTGCAGCATATATAGATATAATACATCTGACAACAGTAGTGCAGAGGGGAATGGAGCTATATCTTACATGCATGAGGTCAGTATTAATCTGATTGTATAAAATTCAAGACATATATTTTAATCCATAGTGCAAACCACTCTGAAAATTAACTCAAAGAACGCTTAATATCTCAATGAAGTGATTGAAATGGTTTAATGAAAAGTATTGATTTAGCACAAAAGAAAGCTGTAAAGGAAAAACAGTAGAATGACAAAAATTGCATGAGGAAACAAAATGAGAAATATTATTAGTCATGTTAATAATTGCATTAAATATGAATTATATTAAAGATTCCAACCAAAAGACTCATTGTATCAGACTAAATTTTAAAAAGCAAGGCATAATAATATGCTTTGTTTGACAGACATAGTTTAGCTTCAAAGACAAACAAATTGAAAGCTAAAGGATGGATGCACAGTATCCAAAAAGCAACCAGAGGAGAGTTGAAGCATAATAGATCATAGAAAATTTACATTTACAAGTCTACTTAAAAGTGCCAGAAAATATATTTTATTTGCAAATATTTAAACATTTTATTGAAAATGTAGATCTCTAAAATGTTCAAGAAGACAATATTTTTTAAGAATTCTCATAGAGATTATAGAAGTCAAAGTGTCAAATTTCTGCTCATCTACACAAATTCTTTCAGTCTGTGGAGAAGAAAATTTGGTAGGGGTCTGACTTGTCCAAAATCTGAGTTTATACCAAAGTCAATCTTATAAATCTCCGATTGTTTAGGGCTTATATATCTTGCTCATTTTAAAGTGGCGCCATAGAGTTACGATTAAGTTCATGAATTGTGGAACTACATTGTAAAAGTCCTAACTCCAAACACTGTCAGCTGTGTAACTTTAGGAGTTTCCTAAACCTTTTCATGCCTCACCGAATTTATCTGTCAAATAGGGGAAATAATGACATGTGCGCCTCGGAAATTTTGTGATCTTACACATGTAGAATACTTAGAAAAATAACTGGTAAATGGAAAGTCCTCTCTAAATGTGAGTTATGTGTATTCAGGGCTTTGAAATATTCAAGTAACTGTGCTCCAGATAAATCGTTCTCACATCTGCCAACATGTTTCCAAGATGCAGGCACAGATTTCAGAGTTCCTGAGTCAGGTGTTTAATCCACATCTGGACATCAAGCTATTTTAGCATTCAGCACTAGAGAGATTGAGTTGCAAAGAGGCAGCACTGAAGGGAAAACCTTGCTAACAAGATAATACATGCTGAACTCAGCAGCTTTAGCTGTTACTGCTGATCAAGAGGAGACAGTGCAGACTTCGAGATGTGGGACGCTTAGGAAGTCAGTGTGATGCACATAATTTATTGCTTGCTGGAAGACCAGAAGTGGAACACTAGGTCAGCAGGAAGGCCAGATGAAAACTCACTGAGCCCAAAAATTATCTTTGTCAAGGTCAGCCTTTTGTTCTAGCCCTGGCTGCTCCCTTCCTCCCCAAACTCCATGCACCTGCCTCACAGTCCCCGACACGGCCACCTTGTCTGGCCACTGTGCCCTTGTCCACTATGTCTTTGCTTGGTTGTCCTAGAATGCCTCATATGCCCTTCATGCTTTTCCTCTCCCAGCCTTCACAGGCTGATAGATACAGCACAACTCTTTCAACTCTGGACGATCCTGAACCCAGGGTTGTACGTTAAAGGTACAAATTCAGACAGTTGTAGAATGCAGTGTGAAAGAGTATCCTTGTCACATTTTGTCTACAATATAGCAAGGCACAAGTATCCTGTGGGTCCAGGAAAGCATGGCTACCTGCCCTGGGATGACCAGCCACCACCACATGAATGGTTTGATGAGCTGTAGTCACCCGTGTAAATAGAGTCAAAGGCAATAACAAGTGCAGAGTTTAGAAGGGAGAATGCGGCACACATTATGGGTGAAAAATATTGTATCTCATAGGCAAGCGGGAAGGGTAAGAATGGGGCAAATCACAAAGTAGTTAAAGATGAGGAAAGTCTTGCCGGGGAGTTTGGATTTTCTTTGACCATCACTGGTAGGAATTTGAGGAATTCGAGGAATCTGAGGCCTGCATTTCAGAAAGATAGCTTTGATGGAATTAAGAAGGTGGTTAAATTAATCTGTTCTTCATTTGGGAAAAAATAGTGTGTCCCTTGCTGCTAGCATTCATTTAATTTTACATAAACACACTCTTTGAGATTGAAGCGAATTTGACTTTCAGTGTGAAAATAAAGCATAAAAACTGTTTGTGGGCATCTTAGTTACTTTTTTTCATTGCTGAGACAAAACATCCAACACCCAAAGTTGAAGGAGGAAAGGTTTATTTCAGCTCACAGTTCCTAGAGGTTTCAGTTTATAGGGGGCTGGCTCCAAGGCAGGATGGCGTGGCAGAGGGGCACCACAGAGGAGAAACAGTCCATGTAGAAGGCAGAAGGCACCAAAGAGGTGAAGCAGCAGCAGCAACGACCAATCCTCCTTCATAGTTCATGCAGGTTACTCTCCCATTGGGCAGTGCCACCCTCACCCAGGGTGGGGCATCTTCAATCCTACGCTTCATCCCAGCATCACACGCTTAGTCCCAGCATTGAACACTTCAGATTCAGTTACTTCTGAAAAACTCCACTTATGATTGCAACAGGCTTTGGGGGGACATCTAGACACAAGCCATAACATTGGGCTGTTGATATACCAGAGTGATACAAAAATAGTAATACAAGAGAGATACCTTGAGGCAAACCTTGGGCGTAAGGTTAGGACTTGAATCTACAAGTTGTCTCTCTGGGTAATGTGGTGGCAGTAAGTGAGTGTTCTTTGGGCCAAATATGAAGTGAGATGAAAATAGGGGTGAGAATAGAGCAGTAATTTATTTAGGAGAGCTATCAAAACACATTGATAGAAGGAAAATGAGGAAATAAACTAACTGAAAGGAAACAATCTGAGGGATACACTGTACATGTAAGTGTTCCTTGAGCTGTAACAGGACATGTGAGATGAGGGAGAGTGTCAAATACAGATGACTCAGATGAGTAGGTTAATACTTGCACAGATAGTGCTGCCCCTCTTCTAAGGGTGTGCTACAAGTGAAATAAGTAACAGGACTGAATGCAGATGTGCTACACTGAACATTTGCTTATTTATTCAAATGTATTTGTGGAGAACCTGCCAGGTCCTAGAGACTTAAATACGGGGCACACAGCAGTGAGTAAAACAAACTGAATCAGCTGCCTTCATGGAGCTCACCCTATTGAGGGTCTGGGAACTCAAAGCAGTGGCAGAATTAGTTCAGGTGCCGAAGTGGATGAATGGCAAATCCAAAGGAGAACAGCTTAGAGAAACCATGGCTTAGGAGGACGTTTCTGTGTTTGAAGGAGTATCACTGTATGAGGTGCAAGGTGCAGTTTAACAAAGGCATTCAGTTTGGTAGGAGTGTTTAGGCTCATATGAGGAAAAAGAAAAATCAACTTTGGTATCAAGAAGCTCATGCCAAATGTATACTCTAAAGCTAATAGATTTAACTCTAGAATTCAAGAGGTTTACTACTCCATACCTGGAGGAGGCCATGCAGCACACCTTTTGTATAACACAGACAGATTGGGGTCATCGAAGTGATTATGTGGTGTCAGAACTTAAAGCGGTGCTGAATAAGGGATGTGTAGCCTGCAAATGTTAAGCACAGTGGTCTTCATACAGTCCCCACTGGTTTAACTATAGAGAGGCAACTGGTATCAATGGAGGGAAGTTACAAGGAGGATTTCCATAATAATGTATTTGCTATCTCTTGCATAGCCTACGATATTAGCCTCTGTGTCAGTGATATATTAGAGTTCTCCAGAGAAACGGAGCCAACAGGAGGCGTATCTACACAGGAGGAATGAATTACAGGGAAATGACTCACATGATCCTGGAGACTGCCAACTGCAGAATCTGCAGGGATTGTTAGCAAAGTGGAGATTCAGTGGCTGTGTTCCCATTCAAAGGTCTGTAGGCTCAGGACCCAGCTATTAGTCTGACGTTTCCATTCATGTCCAAAGGCAGAAAAAAAAGTCAACATTTTAGTTTGAAGGCTAGAAGTATTCTTTTTCACTCAGGTGAAAGTGAACATTTTTGTTCATCTCAGCCGTTTCACTGATTAGATTAGGAAGAACAAGCTGCCTTACTCAATTGACTGATTTAAATGTTATTACCATTATAAACACTTTCTGAGACACACTTAGGATAATGTTTCACTGAATATCTGGGCATTCCATGGCCTAGTCAGGTGGGCACATAGAATTAACCATCACAATGAAGAACTATTTTTTTTAACCTCAAACCCTGGTCACAGTAGGTAATTCGTTAAAGACTCAGAACAAGTTACAGATTCTTGAAAATAAAGTCTCATATTGTTCAAAAGTCTCTATTCCCTACAGCATATGGAGCCCAGACGACTACGCTATGATTGGTCAAGATCGGAAACAGCGCCCCACATTTCACAATTGATTTCTAAGGCACTTTCCAAAGCAAGGGTACGAGCAGAAGGCAAACTTGCATCTGTTCAAATTTCACTTGTCTTTTTCTTTTTTTTTTTTTTTTTTTTGTATGTCCTACAGTTTCTTCTTATGACCCAGTCCCAACCAACAGAGAAGAAAATAAAATGTGAGCATTTACGATGCATTTTTAATTAGAGGACTTTTATAAGATCCAAGGCACTGTAGAACTCCAGGCTCCGACAGTGCCCTACTTTCCACTTAATCTTCCTTTCTGCACTTCTCGGCAGCTGTGCATGCAGATGCTGAAATCTTGTTTGTTTATCATGGGGCCAGGAAGATTTATGGCTGGCTGGCGCGTGTGCGGCTGCTCTGCCCGCTCTCTTGGCACAGCGCTGAGGCGCGCAGTGCGGGAGACACTTAAACACGCTTAATGGAGGAGTCGGCCCCACATGCTCCCTGTAGTTCTCATCTGGTTATTTTTCAGCTTCTGCTTTGGTTGAAGTTAAGGTAATTACAAAGTTATTATTCGTCATTTCCATTATCTTTGGGGTCAGAAAGCCATCTGTTGAAAGTTAGTATCATCTCTCATTTACGCCAGCTGGTGGTCAGCTTCTGCGCGGGCTTAGAAAACGAAAGAAAGGGCTGGGGTCCCTGCAGGCCACCCATGCGTGCGTGCATGCATGCGTGCGTGTGTGTGTGTGTGTGTGTGTGTGTGTGTGTGTGTGTGCACAAGTGCATGCAAAATAATTCAGCCCTGCAGTGGAGATGTCCGTGCCCTCCTGCGATGCCAGTGGTGACGAACTATAAAGAGACACAGGATGCTTCTGTCCACCATAATCTCAGACTTTTTGAGCCACTTATGTGGAGAACAGTAATGGAGTCAGATGGATTATTCCAAGTTTCCCTCATGCTGGGCTATTTATTTTCTTCGCTATCATTCTGCACATGGTTCTCTTTTCCGAATGAAGTGAGAAGATGGTCTGGGTTTGAAATACTGTTTTATTCATGAAGAAATCTAAGTTCTGGTTATTATGATCACCATTGGTTTTTAGAATAAAGTCTAAGTAATGGATTGATTCTGGAGTCAGGCTAGAAATACTTTTGACTTTGTTGGTCATGTAATCTCTGTTAGAACTGTTCAACTCTGCCCTTGGAGCCCCAGACCAGTTTGGGCAATGTGAAAAAACACAATGAAACCAAACTCAACTATGGCTGTATTGCAGCAAAACTTTTTTTTTTTTTTTTAAAAAGGAAGTGGGTCAGATTTGGTTCACAGGCCAGTTTGCCAGCCCCTGCTTTCATTGACATGGAACTAAAAGCTTGATCTCAAACAAATAGGTCATGAAATAGAAGCTTGGACTGTGGAGCAAGAAGGGAGAAAAACAAAAAGCACTATGTCAAATTCTATGGCTCCCTAGGCACTGGGCAAATCTCTGTGCACCAAATTATCTCCGAACAACCTGTTTATCCAATGCCCTTACCTGAAGTTTACATTACTGATGCAGACCAACTCTTCTCTAGGATTATGTTCTTTAAATCTGATTTTGTTTTACATTCTTCAAGGAGGTAAAATTTTTGTGCGTATATTTTTCTTAGCACCATGAAAATATGAGTGATGTACAACTTTGGGTAATGTATAAATTCTCCAGAGCTGAGCCTTCAGTTGTGTGGACTATAACTGATTTAAGCATTAACCGTGGAGTCTTACTGTTTTCAGATCACATTATTTACCAAAAGAAAAGCATGCAATCCCAGGGTGTGTTAATAGTCTTCCTCTTTGTTAGATGGGAAGAATTTCACCTAATCCTCAAAGAGGGAAATGAGATCTTTACAGATTAGTGAAGTTAGTCCAACTGTCAGTTCAGGAATGATAATATGCCAGACTAGAGACCAGAGCTTAGCCTGCAGTGGGCTGAGTACTCACCAAGATTTAGAATGCAGTTGACTTTGAGTTCAGGTTCACAGGTGCTTTTACCTTTTTCTCACAGGTTCATTTACATTTGATTAGTCTGAAGGCTCATAGTCCATTCTTTTGGGTCTGTTCTACCACAGAGACTATTAAAATGAATGAGAAACCAGGTCTTCCTTAAACTTCACACTGAAATTAAATGAAAAAAAAAAAAAAGATGTTTACTCAGACTTCAGAAATAATTAGGCAAGAGTAAGACAAGTGTTACAATTTTCTAAAATTTTACAAGTTAGTCATGAACCAATTTTAGTGTGTGTATTTTTATTTTGCCTGAGAAATTAATTCTAATAAACTTTTTCTCCCTCTGAGGTCATAAAGTTAAGACTTGAGAGATGTTTAGTAGGATATCTATTACACAAATACTACCAGGCAATAAGCTTATATTAGTTCCACCAGCTTGTTCAGGTACATACATGGGCTGAACATTTACATGGACCAGTTAGAAAAGTTTCTTAAACGTCCTAAGGAATATAGGTTGTTCTTCAAACTCAGCCACTTATTACAAAAGTAGTGGACAGAGCATTAGAAAAGCAATAATGATGCTTGTCCATTTGAGATTTGGGGTAAATTGCTCTTTAAAAGATATAAATGTGTTCATTTATAAAATTCAGGAAAAAAATGTATTTTGGGGACTAAAAATCCCTTAATAAATTCCTGGAAGGCATTGTCTTTAACATCAATTAGCTTTGTATTACTAAAGATCAATAAAATAATGAGCTGGTATTAAAAAGCTTCACTTATAAATCTGATTATATTTCCTCATATAGTGTTCTAACAAGTTGTACATCAAGATGGATATTGATGATTTACTATAAATGTAATTGTGATTATTCTTATAGAGTGAGGGATTTTGCCTACACTAGACATCTGGTACCAGATGGCAGTTGATTGAAATCTATAGGACCAGTAAATAGTATAAAGATTCTCTATCAGCATGAGTTGCAGTGCTATATAAAAATTATTGATTTAAAATAAAATTTAAGACAGTAAAAAGATGGGGAAATCCTGATATTTTGGTTTTTGAGCAATTTACATAAATTATATCAAATTCTTTTGTACTCAAAATTTAAAATAATTGACAGAAATTGATTTTAAGGATGTGTGTTTAAAACATAATCCCTTTTCAAAGAAAAATAAATAAAATGAGCAATGAAGTGTGTATTCAGTGCTGGAAATAATGAGGAGTACCAACTACTGGCAGCATTCCAGATAATCTTAATCTCAGAAGTATCTCACTGCTTCTTTTGTTGTGACGTAAATGAGAGCCTTCATCTGGTCATGGACTCAGTGCAGTTCACAGTATTCATTAGGGAAAGTGCAAAGATGTTGACTAATGCTCACAAACAATCACTATATTCCTAGCATGGGATTGGACCAATTACACGGTAAATACTTTAAATGATTTTTTGTGGGAACAGCAAAAATCCAATATTATGAGAATTGACTAATAATTTGTTAAACAATGATTGTTTGCTTAATGCTTGATGTGCATGCTACATGGTTTTGAAAGGTGAGTTGGACATCTCTGTCAACACCAACTGGGACTTAGTCATTTTTGTATCAGACATAAAGGCTGGAACAACCTCAGTAATGACTTACGGCATTAATAAGTGTTAATAGCGGTTTATCACTACAGGGGTCTATTGGGCACATATGTACAGGTAAAAAAGAAATAAGGCACTGGTAATAGAATGAGCTGCATACTTTTAAATACAAAATTGAACTATAAATAATTATAATATGTTTAGTATACTTGACCTCTGACACCAAAGAATTTTCAGCTTTAAAAATGTTTCTGCACTGATTTATCAATAAATCACACACATGTCTAAGACATGTGTTACTTGCTTCCCCTTGAAAGGTA
Source organism: Dasyprocta punctata (assembly GCA_004363535.1). Classification (NCBI taxonomy): domain Eukaryota; kingdom Metazoa; phylum Chordata; class Mammalia; order Rodentia; family Dasyproctidae; genus Dasyprocta; species Dasyprocta punctata. Next base: position 41,166 of record RJWM01008655.1, read on the forward strand.
AAATGTGCATTGCCTTTTACTATTTCACAGTAGTTTTCACATTTCCAACTACAGGAGTCATTTTTTAGTTTTATAGCTGTGCATTCCGGTATCAACGCTCTGGTTCTATGTGGCTTTAAAGATGCACATCTAAAAGGAATATGACAAACTTGCAAAGATCTTTCAAGTGATAAGCCATGTACACAAATAAATTACACAGCAGATCTTCTGGGCATGAAAGGACACCACTGATATTTTTTGTTTAACCTAAACCTTGCCCTGCTTGAGGAAATGGCTCTTCACTGTTTCTTTTGTCATTATCGCAGTAACGGTATTCCTAGCTTTCATCTTTTTCATGGCAAGGCTTCAAAGCCCTGCATAAATACAAATGTATGTGACTACAGGACACACTGACTATCTAGAGTCTGGGAACAAAGGCATATTTTCTCATTTATATGCCCACAAAGACTGTGTGCCCTGGAATGCGAGAGGAAAGATATAGTGATACTTACATTCAAGGTTAACTTTGCTACCAGAAACCACTGGGCATTGAACAAGTCCTTTTACTTCTTTGACTTTCTGTTATGTAGTTTATAAAATGTCATAGTTGTCAGCACAGAGGTCATGGCTCCTGTATTGGGTGATACTATGTACACCCAAGTCCTCATATACTTTTGATGGGGTTGAGTCTGGTGCTTATGATTGGTTTGTTGTCTAGCCCTGGGATTGGTGATGTGAGTGCTGCACCCACTCAGGGGTGGAGCTGAGATACAGTGTAAAGGAGGCAGGTCTTCCTTTTACTCACTTCCACTGTCTCTCTTGCCAACGTGCCTTGCTGTTTGGCAGCTGCCATGAACAGCAGCCCCACCATGCCATGCTGCCTTGGAACCACCTAAGTATGGACTGAAACTCCAGAGAAACTGTAAGAAATAAACCTTTCCTTCCCTAATTTTGGGCATCAGGTATTTTGTCTCGGCAACGAGTGAAAAATAGCTAAGACAGTTTCTAATATGATTTTCCAATAAAAAAATCAAGGCCAGACAGGAAACTGACTGATTCAAGGGCTGAGGCAGGGAACATACCTAAACATCCTACAAGCCTTGTAGTGCCACAAAGAAAGCAAAAGTCTAAAGAACAATTTTATAGGACAGAGAAGCTGCCTAAACAAGGCCCCAGTGGCTCAAGTTACAGCCTTTTAGCAAAAAACTAAAATAAATAAATAAATGAAAAATAAAATGTGGTATTGGATTACAAACAGCCTAATTCAAACTATAAAATACTTAAGCCATGAAGTTATATTGACAAACAAATAAATGAGTGAATGAATGAATAAAATAGGATATAGGGGCAAATCTTCCATACAGAGGAATTCCAACTAATTTGTATGAATGCCTCCCCTGTCACGAAGGCAACCATGTCTACCCACTCCTTAAGTGTGAGCTGCACTTTGGGTCTTGCCCCGTGCAGCACAATATGAAATAGGAGACAAAGAACAACTCGATGGCAGAGAAATCTGGCACACACTGCTATGTGTGTACACTCAAGTCTAAGATTGTTGGTGACAAGTCACTGGTGGCATATACCTTTGATATGGTGTAATAAAAAAACAATTTACCTTCATTGCTATATGGGAGAAAAATAATGTTCTTCTCCAACTTTCATAAATTCTTAATGGGAACTTCCTGTAAGAAAAGAGAGATTAACAGGAGAAAAACAAGTTTAAGAACATGTGTACTTTCTGAATGTATAAGAGATACCAAGAGAAATGAATCAATCTGTGGAATGGGTCTCAGAAACTTGTCTTGGACTTCAGGTTTAAGTACCATTATTCTCTGAAAGGGTGTTAGAAAAATCCATTAATCCAAAACAAGTGTAAATTCTGTTATGGAGATTTCAGTGAAGGTCCACTCTAGTGGTTGCCTCTCCTTCTCTTCCTGGTGCAAAGAAGAAGATACCTTATCAATGGGGGTTTTCTTTTATTTTTTATTTCTATTAGTAAATGTTCACAGTACATAATGATTGCATTCATTGTTGGGAGGTGGGACATGTAAATGATACATACAAATTTTTTTACACCCTCTTCAATCATCTTAAATATCAGTTTCTTCTAGGTGAGAAATCCAGAATATAAATAAAGAGCAAAACAAAAGACAAATAATATGAAACGGGAGATCTTGGACAAGTGAGAAGGAAATGAAGAGTTGGAGGGAGTGAGACAGGCGATAGGGCATGGCTTGGAGGAGGGAGGCAGATCCGAGAATCGACTCAGCACCACCTGTCAGGATGCTGTATGTGGAAGCTTTCGTAGGCTCTTGTGAGGGGTGGATGGCACAAAAGCACACAGACACCATGAGGAGCTCTGTAATGTGGCTTTCCTCAAGGCAACCCACCCTGTGCTCCTCAGGGTGTACTTTTTTCCTTCTTTCATTGGATATGAGTTTGCTCTGCTGTCAGTCACTCGCTTACCCCTCATTTTTACTGTGTCACATAAGCTTCGTCACCATTTTTCCTTGTCTTGTTCAATTCACTGAGACAAGAGGAGTCTAGAAACCACCTCTGGAAGGACTCTCCAGCACTTCAAAACCTGGCAGCATTACTTGGTGTAGCCAGTCAGAAGTACCTGATAGGGGCACATTTTGTTTTTCTCTAAAATGTCAAAAAGTCTTTTCTCTTTTCTTGCACTCTCTCCCCTGGGTGGGAAATAGAGGCGATTCTTCTTATGGTGTGTAGAGAACTATTTGCTGGTCTTCTGGCCAAGGGGCATGGGAGAAGGAAATGTAAGGCTTTTCGTTTTTCTTCCAACCACAGCAGACTTTATTTTTCCCATGTTATACCTTGTTTTCTTGTTCGTTTGCTACCTTTTTAGAAATCAGCCTGGTTCCCACGTGCTCCAGCTTGTAAACAGTTTTTATTTCTCAGTTGGTGTCTTGGTCAGCAGGGCTGCTATGTTGCCTTGCCCCCGCACTGGCTCCCATGCTATCTCTTGCACAGGACTGGGCATGGGCTTACTTCAATTGCGCCATCTCCCCCACCCAACTCCCTGCTAACTAACCTTATAAGATAAGCCTTTGATTTTGGGGAACATGTGGGAGGAAGATGGAGGAATCTCTTTTCTTTTAATTTTTTTTTTAAACTGGCATAGTGGCTCTTCCTACATGGAAGAGAAAAATTTGTACATTAAAAAAAAATTGCCAGAGGGTGGAGACAGCAGCTGGGAGGGTCTCTTCCTGGGTGGCACAGGAAGCCTTTTCTCACATGGTGGGTGGAACCCTCCTAGACTGCTGGGTGGGGCAGGTTGGTAGGGCCAGGGGTGAGGCCCCCTCAGGCAGCCATGGACTGAACCCGGGAGCACATGACACCCATGGTCCCACCTCCCCAGCTGTGCTGAGCATGGTTGGCCTGAAGCCACCCACATACACCAAAGCCCCGGCCAGCTCCAGGTGACCCAGCTTCTCCGCTGTCTGAAATCTAACCTGGGTCATCACTTCCTGGCTGTACTTCTTCCTGCTTTAGGTGCAGGTAATTTGAAAACTTATGCCTAATAGCCTGAGCACAACAAATGAACAGTGCATAAAACTTACTTACTCAAGTAACCATGACTACAGAAAACCAGAGCAATTCCCATTGTTAGGAAAAAGAAAAAGAAAAAAAGAATTTCATCTCTACTGCCTTAATCAAAGTACTAAAGTCTTTTTACTCTCGAAATAAATTCAAGTTCCCAGTTGTCTCCATTCTGAAAGATGACCCATCAAGGGCTGAACTGGGTAGCTAAGGGAGCTTTGCTTGGGGAAAAGATCCACCCTTATCTCATGCAGTCAAAGGACAAGGTAAGGCCTTCGAGTGGCTTAACCTCCTTCTCCCTAAGGAGTCAATGGGCCCCAAATATGGAGACAGGAGCTCTCAGGGGACTTTCTTCTGTGTCTCTGTAAAGGATGCTGTCATCACTCTGAAGCTTCAGATGGACTTCTGTCTGGTCTATGTTAGGGTCTCGCAGGGCTTTGTGGGGCCCTCAGGTCTTCTGCATGGGACATCATTTTAAAGAATCAAGATCTAGTCGTCTCCTCTGTATAGGCCCCAACATGAGCCAATTGGAACCCTCTTGGACCTTTGCCACCAACTGGATTTCACTCTTTGCCAGTAGGCCTTGATGAGTGGGAAAGGCTTGATCCTGAATCTGAAATCAGAATGCCTTATCTACTATAACAGTATGGTTTGGGTTCAGTATGAACTGCAAAGTAGCAAGAGATGGGTACAGGATGACACTTTAAGGCTATTCTCCAGTTACAGCACTTCTGCTCAAAACATACAAGTAGAATCAAATCCCTTATGTGTAGGCTTTTGTGACTCCTTATCAAAGGGAATGCTCAAGGACTATGATACTTAGAGTGGCCCCAGGGAATGGAGAAAAATATTCTGAACTACCGCTATCTCTCAGGAGGATGTGAGTTCCTCTAACCTGTTTGAGTCAACCCCCACCTGATAGTTTCCGAGCCAATAAATCAGATTGGTCCCCTCCAAGGACCTCTATTATAGCCTTGTGACCTGGAGGAACCTAGCATTCCTCACCCGCCTCACCATGCTTCTCAGACAGCCTTGAGCCCCATGGATGCACACACAGCTTTAATCCCATAGGTTGAACCTGAAGTGTTGCCTGCTGCTACTCTAATTTACAGCTTACCATGCCCCTAGAACAGGCAATACTGAAGTCCAAACCCCCTTTCCAGGAGCAGGTATCTAGCAATGAAAGACTAGGCCAATTGCCAGAGGATCCTTTGTAAGTTTGCAGATGGGCTTCAAACTTTGACCCTTGCTTTTAATTTATCCTAGTATGATGGTCAGTTCACCTCAGCTACTTGTTGTATCCCACATAAAAGACAAAGAATCCTACAAGAAGCTAGGAATTATGCAGATGAGCAATATGCTTTGCAAATGAAAGGAAACCACCCTGGAGAGGCTACTTTTCCTTCACCAGAACCAAAGTGAGGCTGTAATATTAATCACGGACTAGAAATGATGTCTAATACACCAGCTGCTCTTGCCATGAGGATGAAAAGGTCCATTAATGTCTGTTAACCATGATAAAGTGAATAGGGTCACACAGAGCGCAAAGGAAAATCTGTTTTCTATAACCGATAGTAGAACTCTTTCATAAATTTACTAACACAGGTCCATCTTCCAGGGAGGGAGAAGCACTAGTGGGACATCATTGCATCTGTAAATCAGCCCCAGATGTTTGGCGTAAGCTACAAAAATTTCAGGTGGAACCACAGATGCCTATGGCCCAGTTGCTGGATGCTGCCTTTTCTGCATTCAATGACTGAGACCAAGAGGAGGGGCAAAGAGAAAGGCCAAGATTATAACTGTTGCAGTTAGTAATTCTTTGAACCTCTTGGGTTTAAAGGAAAAGCCCAAGGACAACTGGGGAGAGAGTTCCTGTTCCAAGTGCAAGAGGACTGGATGCTGGGCATGAGATTGCAGCAGCCTCCACCTGGGCCCTGTGCCGAGGAGACTGAGGGCAACCTCCACGGCCCATCCATGGGCATTGCTGTCTCCTCTGAGGAGCCCTGGATGATCTTAGACATCGCACGTGAACTAATTCAACTGCTTATTGATACACAGCAGGTTCCTTCTGGTTTGATTTCCTTCTCTGGAAAAATCTCCAGCTCTATAGCCATAGTTGGGGGTGAAGGGAGCCCCAGTTGGAGATTCTTTACTCCTTCTCTGACATGTTCCTTTGATGGTCAAATGTTGAACCATGAGTTTTGAATTGTCCCATGGTGTCCTACTCCATTCCTGGGAAGAAACTTGCTAGCAAAACTGGGGAACCATTCTCAAATTCTGGCTAAGGTCAAAATGGATTTTACTTGTTGGCATGGCACCAGCTCTTCCTGATCACATTAGTGAACAAGTAGGTCCTGCTGCATGGCATAAGGAATACCTGGCAGGGCAATTCGACTCTGCCAGTAGTTGGAAGACTGGAAGATCCCAGCCAATTTCCTCACTGAAAGTAGTATCCAAAGAAAGAAGTATCCAGACAAAGCCTCCAGCGTCTCCTAAACAAGTTTCTTAGTCGGTTCTCTTGCAATGTTCCCCTTCTGTCTGTAGCAGAACCCTCAGGAACATATATTATGGCCCAAGACCTCTGCCTCATTAATGAGGGTGTCATTCCAATCCATCGCTAATGGCAGATCCGTATACAATTCTCTCCCAAATCCCAGGACATACTAATTAGTTCTTAGTCTCAGATTTAAAAGTAGCAGGTTTTTCATCCTCCTACGCCCAGACTCCTAGTTTATGTTTGCCTTTGAATCAGAAAATCCCATTACAAGAGAAAAGCAGTTCTCACACAGGGTTTAGGGATAGTCCTCGCTTTTTTGCTCAGGTACTAGAGAAAATCTTGAGGAACCTAAAAGTTAAACAGGGAACTATCCTACAGTATCTAGACATATTCTAGTATGGAGCCCAACTCAGGAGTTACCTAACTATAATGCTGTACTCTCAACTTTCAAGCTAAGAAAGGATATAAGGGCTCCAAAGAAAAGACTCAGGGATCCATCCAGAAAGTTCAATATCTGAAATATGTTCTCAACCCTGAGAATGACAGCTGTCTAGGGACGAGATCCAGAGTCTCTGTGATCTTGGGCCTCCTGCCACCAAATAACAACTTCATTCCTTCCCGAGGGTGGCTGGTTTTTGTAGGATCTTGCTACCTAATTTTGAATTAATGGCAAAGCGTTTATATGAGGCTGTCAAAGGCCCAGAGTGCGTGCCCCTGGAATGAATAAAAGTGACTGACGATGCCTTTAGGGAAGTAAAACAGACCCTTACTCAAGCTCCAGCACTACGAATAGCTGACTTAAGAAAACCTTTCTTTCTCTATGTATCAGAAAAGATGAGTCACTTTGGGGGTCTTGATTCAAATACAAGGACAAGAGCCCTGCCCAGTGACTGCTGTTCAAATAAGTTAGATGGAGCGGCTGCCGGATGGCCACCCTGCCTGAGAGCAGTATCGGCTACAGCTGCACTAACAAAGGAAGGAGCAAAGTTAACTTTGGGACAGAAACTAGAAATCCTAACTCCCCGTCAGTTCAGAGCAGTTCTGGAGACAAAAGGTTATGTGCGGTTAACATGGAAATGGCTCACTAAGCATCAGACTGTGCTCTTTGACATCCCAGAGGTTGTTATAAAAACTTGCATTCTGTGTTAGCCCCGCTTCTTTGATGTCTACAGGCCCAGAAGTGAGCCACACTTGTGAACAAGTCATCTCCTGGGACTACGCAGATAGGCGGGACATCAGTGAGCTGCCCCTCCAAAACCCTGAGGAGAGGTGGTTCACTGAAGGAAGAAGCTCTGTAGAAAGACTTCACAAGGCAGGCCATACGGTTGTCAGTTCACAACAGGTCACTGAAGCTAAACGTCTTCCCCCAGAAGCCTCCACTCAAAAGGCAGAGCAAATAGTTCTACTTGGGCATTGATATTAGGAAAAAGCAGAAGTTAAATATCTGTGCAGGCTCTAAGTATGCCTTTCTGCTGTTTTGCTTTGGGAACCCACCGCATGTGCCCGAGGGTACACATATTGTCCTTCTCTTATTTGGTGTAAGCGCACTCTGCAGAGCCAGTTTCTCCCTTACCCTCCACTTTCACATTTTCAGGTAAACTTTGTCACCATCTTTGCTTGTCTTGTTTAATTCATTGTTTGAATGAGAAGAACCTAGAAACTACCCCAAGAAGGAGACTCCAGCATTCCAAAACCCAGTAACAGGAGGGTTGAGGATTGAGATTTTTCTTTCTCTCTCTTTTTTTTTTTTTTTTGGTACTGGGAATCTGGGAATCAAACCCAGGTTCTCACTTTTGCCGGGCAGGTGCTGTGCCACTGAGCTACATCCCCAGCGCAAGATTTTCTTTATAGATGTAAATTTCTCTTACAAGAATGTGACTTGTCAGAGCTTCTGCTGTGTCTGCAGTTTTTCAAAGTAGCAGCTCAAAACAATCCTCATGACAAAGAACCGTATTTTGTGGCAGCATATTCTGTTTTTCTGCACTCATTTTGAGGTGGTATCTTCTGAACCCCATAATGGCTTTCTCCCCAAAAGTTATAATTCCAGTCTATTCACGATCAAAATATCAGGCCCATCTTAATTGATGTGTGTTTGTTGCGAGATACCTAGGGAACCAGGAAGCAAGTGATTAGGGTGTGGGCAGGCTGACTGCGGAAGTAGGCATGACTGAATAATTGAAAATTTCCAAGATGTAGTCCCAGTACAAGTCCCAAAGCCCCGCACTAGGACTTCTCCCAGAGAACTTGAGCAGGTTTTCAGCAGATGGCCCAGACCTGACTTCAGCCCAAGGAGTGGGAAATACAAAAAAGACAGTTGCCGCAGGGCTCCAGGCCTGTGTGCTGTTTCTCCCTGGTCCCCTCTCACCCCATAGGGTGGATTTCATTTCCTCATTTTACTTGGCCCAAACTCACTTGCCAGGGCATGTTACTTTTCCTACTTCTAATGCATACAAAGCCTCGCTACCGCTTGTGCTCGTCTTCACTGATTCTTAGTTTGGGACAGAAAGGACCTAGAAGCCACCTCTAGAAGCACCTCAAAACCCAGTAAAGGAAGTATTCCTCAAAACTGTCATGTTGAAACCCAGGGAAAATCTAAATAAACCTCTAGCTCCACTTGCTTTCAGCCGACTTTTCAAGTCCCTAACTCCGGGGGAGTCACACTACTGGTCAGTGTCCTACCAGTCTCTGGCTGACTTTGCTGTGTGACACCTCTGACAGAAGCCATCTCCTGGGTTAAAACTGTTACCCAACAGAAGTTGCTTTCTGCTGTCTTTCTCTGTTGTGCATTTTAAGCTGCAAGATTAATCATTTCTAGAAAAGTAACTAAAAAGACAAGTAGTAAAACTTACTAATTAGTAACTTCTCTCTAGATTTACAGAATTAAGACAGTTGATGACCTTCAGATTGTGTCAAACCATGCCCCATCCGACAGAAAGCACACAACCTGCTAATCCTGTTTAAGTAAAGCTGAAGTACAGATAATATTTAACTTGCAGGTGAAGAATGTCTTTAAACAACTATGGGAGGACTGGGAGTTTGGCTCAGTGGCTTAAGCACCTGCCCTGGTAGGTGCAAGGTTGTGAGTTCGATCCCCGCTGCCACAAAAATAAATAAATAAATAATAAAATAAAACAAAATAAACAACTACAGGGACTGATCTGTGTGAGAAAGATGCACTATTTTCTCAAGGATATTCCAGAAATAAAGAGAGAGAGAAACAACCCCCTGACTGACAGAGACGATAATCAAGCTTCTGCAGGGGAGTCAGCGTATGGTTTCTCTGCCAGTTGCCCTGTTATTCCTCCCTCCCCTCCCTGTGAAAGCCCTTTTGAATTCCTGAGTTCCCTAAAATGGTCTTGATTTGGGGAGATAGTTCTTCCCATCTTCTCACAGTGCTAGAATCAACCCGATTTCCTTCCTACCAACTCTCATCCTTTGAGTTCTGGCTTCCAGAGGCGACCAGATGGATTTGGGTCCTGTATCAAGGACAGTACAAATAAGCAAACTCAGAGACTGTCATAGCCAAGAGAAGCCAAAAGAGCTCTAACAACCAAATGTAATGTGTTATATTATATGGAATTCTGGAACCAAAGGAAGAGGTTAGGGAAACAGTCACAAAATCTAAGAAGTGAAGTTTAGTGAATAAAAATTGATCAATATTTGTTTGTTATTTGTGTCAAATGAATGATGGAACCCAGAATATGGCCACCCCCAAATACATGCTTTTGACCTATTTCAAAATGATGACTCTAAAAAAAGTAGACAGATTGATTCTGAAAGGCTGCCTTTTTATAATAGAAATTGACTTCTGTAACAAAATCTACATGAATAAAACAGTTCAAGGATGAACAGGCTTTTCTTTATGACATCCTCCTTTTCCCTGGGAAACACCTTTGCACAGAGAGAAGGAATTTAGTGTCTGACATCTGGTCCACATATTGCCACACGTGGCTGATTCCTGGGAGATTTCATCCCAGATTAATAAAATCTTTCTTTCGCCGTGCAGTCCCCTTCGCTGAAACATATCTTGTCCTCACTACCCTGCAGGATACCCCATGCTCTCCTGATGTTTTAGGCTTTTCTGGGGCTCAGGAAGTTTTGAAGCCTCATTAGTTCAATCAGAAGGCTCATACTTCGTTGGATTCCCTCCCGTGATTTTCCCCTGTACACACTTACTAAGCCTGCGTACTTTTCCTCCTATTAATCTGCCCGTTGTCAGTTCATTTCGGTGAACGTGCAGAGGGCAGGAGGAGGCCAGGCCTTCGTCCCCGGCACTACCTTGAGATTTTAGCAACAGATGAAATTAGGGGTGATGTGTATGAAAGATCTGGGTACTATCATTGTATACCTTCTGTAAATTTCAAATTATTCTAAAATATTAAGTCTATTTAAATATAAAAAGTGACACAGTTGGACTGCATTCCACTTCACTACCTTTTTTTGTCCAATGGCTTTGATCTGGGTGTTAGAGGACTGCTTCGACAAGCATGTGGTCTGGAAGAAATCTGTTTGATACAGCATAGTTCATTCCAAAGATAGTGATCAATTTGTGTCCCCTTTATCTTTCCTGAGTCTTCTTTGTCCCTATAAACGAGATGTGCAGTAGTATACAAGCAAAAAATAAAAGATGGGTCGTAAGTCTAAACAGTCATTAGACAGGTTGGTTGGTTAAATGAGGGGTACATCTTGTTGGTATAGTACTGTAATTTTTGTTTATTGAACTGTACAGTACAGTGCTATAGTTTTGTGTTCTGTTATACATTACAGTCCTGCATGTAACAGAGACGCAAACAAAAACAAAGACATCAAGGTGGATTTTCCATTGACCTTATCTCTGTTCTAAATATTGTAATGTAGGTGCTATATGTGGTTCTTCCTTTAGCAACCAATCCATTTAAGGACCTAGTTGCTGGAACGTAACTTGGTCTTTAAGTGAAGAATGACCGTACCTGCTGGTCATTCCAGTGTGGCTGAAATGCATTTGTCAGTGAGGTTGGACACTTGGTTTACCTGAGATATGAGAGCAAAACAGTAGCATGAAAAGGGAAGCACTTTGCAGCTGATTTTGAAAGAAATATTGTGATGGAATGAGAAAAAGAAAACTTGAGACAAATATTCATTTATGTGTTTCCTCTGAATTTTAAAAAATTCTTTGTAATCAAAAAGTTTTAAAGCTTTTTACTTGTTGGTAAGACTTTCTTTGGTGAATTTGTTAAATCACACTATACTGACACAGAATTGGTGGCAAGTGGAATAAGCTTAGCTGTAATTCAGCTTAATTTTCTCTGTTTCCATTTGCTTTTAAGAAAGATCTGTATATCTTCATTAAATGGTACCAAATATCTAAACTATTTAAGAGAACAAACTTCTTGTATGAGGTGCAAGAAGATTTTGAATCACTTATTGCTAATCCTGATTTGTTTGTTTTGAATGCTTGAAGATTTTTCACTGCCAATATTTTGTCCATGTAATTTGCATTCTTATAATTACTCAAGCATAATAAAATTATATCAATGAGAACATACTCTGCCATTCAGCCTTTGTTGTTGGTTTTGTTTGAGGGGCTGCAGTTCTGGGGACTGAACCCAAGAACTGGTGTTTTTAAATTTTAAGAGTCCTGCTACCTTTCCCAGGCTGACTTTAAACTTGTAGGCCTCTGTCTCAGGCTTCAGAGTAGCTGGGATTACAAATGAAGCCAACCCTTCCAATATTGAAACTCACCTTATCCCAAAGGTGGTCTCTCTGGCTCTAGCTCTCTTCCTGCCCCTCCTTTTCCTCCACTCACTGGCAGGTTAAGAACTCATACAGTTATCCTTTGACCTTTTCATAGGGTTTCGTGCTGTACTGTTCGGAGTGGTGGTAGCCACAAACATTTTTGTCTCAGCAGAGATTGGTTTAGTGTGCAGCATTCACATTCTATCTTCTGTCTGAGAACCCAGTCTGCGTGATGTCCTCTTATGACCCTTCATGGAACTATTTATGTTAGTCAAAGTAAAGGTTAAAGCAGCATTTAGAACTTTAATGATGACTGTCTATTGGTTTAGAATAATAGAGATTGGAAAGGGCCCTTAGTAGTAACCTGCTTCTTCATTTTACTGTTTATAAAACTGAGGCTTAAAAAGAACAAATACCTTGCTTGAGCATGTCAGAACCGTCAGGTCCCTCTGGCCAAGGCTTCCCTAAGACAAAGTTTGTGTGCTTTGGGCCTTCTCTGTAATTGTACAGTGGTCATTACTTTGCTCTTCCCCACCATTTAGGACCATCCCGTGGTGCCACAATTTAAAACACACCCATAAATGGTAGATCACCGTTGGAGAACACCAACTTTCTCTGCAGACTTCAAAGGGGTGGATAAATTCTGTTTAAGAGCAAGAAGCTTAAATTCACATAAATTTGGCCCTCTTCCCTGTGCAGACAGAGCACATTCAGAAGCCACCCTGCCGTTTCTTTTTGTGAACATCTGTGAAGCTTCTCTCATGAGAATTCTCTAACCTTTGGCAAAACCATTTCATTCTTAAGGGAGGAATGGAGACTGGAGGAAAGCTTTAGGGGTCGGTGCATAAGGTGCCTCCATTTTTAATAGAGCCCTTTTCTGATTTTTCCGGTGTCTTCCTATGTCTCTGCTGCTATTGGAAAGGCATCTTCTCATCCCACATCAGAAGATGGGAATGTAAAGCTGGGAATGTAGCTCGGCGTCATAGCATGTGTTTCACATGTCCTAGGACCTGAGTTCAATCTGTAGCACACGCATGTGCGTGCACACACACACACACACACACACAAATGAACTGTGAATATTTAAGGTCAGAGTACAAGAAACATTGGCACCTATAAATGCTTCTCCTTTTTAAAGAATATCATCAAAGTTGTCCTTTGGGCTAAACTAACATGATAATTAAACTGAACTTTAAGATCAAAGAATCCATAGGTTCAGGGCCATTCTATTTTGGCTTTATTCCCAAAAGCTGCATTTCACAGTTCGACTACACAGCCACTTTCTTATGGATTCCCCATGTGTTTCACTCCCTAAGCTGAGAGCTTGGTCAATGTGATGACCTTTTTCTTGTGAATGAAATGTATATGTAGCTAGGAGTGTAAATGTTGTTTCTGTTCCCTCCTAGAGCCCCATCAGTGGCTGAATATCATTTATCAAAATTCATTGGAAACACATTAAATTTGAGAACTTTTAAGATCTATATTAACATACTCAATTTTCATTATAAGTAAGAATATCTAATGTAATAAATTTATATTCGATTACTACATTATACTATATTATACATTATGATACTATATTATATTACATATAATGTCATAAATTTATAAACTTCAAAAAGTAATGAAAATAATATCATTAGAAACATACACTCTCTAAGTTTGTAATATACTTTAAATTGGCCCAATTCGTTCTTTTTTGATTATTATAGGTAGCATTGCATAAGAATCTTGAAATGTGGCCAAGTTATTTCTACTTAAATATAATACAAGTTAATATCCAGTCCAGCAACAAGCTTCTCAATTGATTAGCAATACTGTGATTCACGATGACTTGGAGAAAGTACGCTGTGGTCCTGTGTATATACCGAGTTAGTTTTCTTTATTATCTTTTAAGGGAAGTAGAGATTAGAAAACATTGATTTACCTAGCAGGGTGGCTCTAGATAAAAAAGCAAAATATAACCATCACAGATGGGAAAATGGAGCTTCTCTGCCACCTTGGAAAAGACCAAGAAAGCATAACACATCTGCTACATTCTTCAATTTAGTGGGAGCATAGTCACTGAAATCTATGGTAATAACACAGAGTTAGAGAGATAGTGACGTATAGAACATCAATACGATGATGAATCTATGCCAAGACATTTATATAGTGAGGACAATGTTTGAGTTTTAGCAGTCCATATTTTTCTTTCCTCTATAGTATATTCACAATGGAAGCCAGATAATGAAGATAATGGTTCCAGGAAAAGGAATAACAACATCAAAAAAAGTCATTATACAGAGAATATGAAAAGTGCGGTCAAACTGGAGGTCTGGTTGCTTGGGAAGAAGAAGAAAAGAGCTTCCAGTGGCCAGAAGGGAAATGACAAAAGCAAGCTCAAGAGCAAGAGGTCAGATTTGATGGCTGTGCTTTCCCCTGGGAATCAAAATCCTTTTGTTACAGAGAGAATAAAAATATCTTGATTATTGTGAAAAAGTCCCAGTGGAAGATCTCCTTTCCCAGGTAGTGCAGCTTTGGGAGTGGGACCCAGTCAGTGATGCAAGACACAGGCTTGTCGTCATCGTCGTTTGCATTCAGAGTATTACAACTCTGCTGTATGTCTACCGAAAATGTGATAAAAATCATAGCTAATTTGGTTTTGTGTCAACATTCATTTAGATGTCAACAGTGATTTATTTTGTTTATTTCATGGATATGTCTTAAACTATCCATGAAATAAATCAAATTACAGGTGGCACACACCTGTAATCCCAGCATTCCGGAGGCTGAGGCAGGAGAATTGCTGCCAATTTGAGGCCAGCCTGTGCACAACGTGAGTTCAAGGCCAGCCTGAACTGCATAGTGAAATTCCGTCTCAAAAAGATACATAATATATCATATATATATACATATTATATATATATATATATATATATAATATATCTTTTGCCCCCAAACTACATATTTTACAAATTAATGAGATTTGACAAAAATAAAACAACTAAAATATGTCATTAATGATATGCTCCCCAAGTGTTTATTTATGTTACTTAAGCATTTATGAACAAAGCTCTAACCCATAGATTTAAAGCTAGACGTACATGTAAATCTTTTAAATTAATATCATTATGGTGCATATCAGCCCGAGGAGAGTCCTTTTTGGCCAGAGGCGCTGGCCAAGGGAAGCGCAGCCTTTGTTTACTCATTGACCTGTACTCATCAGTGAGTTTGGTACCACCACACACTGGGGGTGCAAGAGGGTCCCAGGGAAAAGGGAGCAGGGTTGGGGACTGTAGAAACTGTGGGATCCATCGCAGCTCTAGGCAAAAATGGCAGAGGAATGAAGTGGACACTGCCGCCCGGTGTCAGCTGGAAGACAGGACTGAGAATCACTCGCACACCAGTGCCCAAGGGAACGTCTTGGTCCTTGTACCACTGCCTTGGAGCTGTTGCTCTGATCAACCAAATGGATGATTCACTGAATGCCTAGGCTAGAGTGTCCCGAATTGGACCCCAGACCTAGCTAGCCATTCAGCTACTTCAGGAGACTCTGTCTCAAAATAAAAATAAACAGAAGGGCTGGGGAATGCAATGCAGCATGAAGTCCTTGGGTTCAAATCCCACTACTAAAAAAGGAGAAAAAGACAGGAAAAAAAGGCATGGTGGGGGTGGAGTAAAAGACAGGAAGGAAAGGAAGAAAAGAAAGAGGTCAACAGAGCAGAATTGATAATACATGGTGGGAAAGCAATCTTATTCATGTCTCGGCCCCCATGAGCAGAATGTCTTCGCCATCTGAAAGCCAGCTGTCTTCATGGATAGGGTTACAGCTTTGCACATGTGTATTTGTTGGTAGCATTAATTTGCTAGGTAAAAACATTCTCTCATGGTGGCATCAATTAAGCATCAGCCCAATGCGACTTAAAATTTCAGATTTCTACTAGTGAAAGATGGAATTCACTGGGAGGCAATGTCAAAACCAAATTCAAGCTAAACCATTATTAAATTTTAGGTGCTGGGTGTAGCTGGGTGTTTTAACCATGTGACCTTGTAACAGTACTGAGCTATGTTAGTTCCCCATACAGTGAACCTTTGCTTAAAAACACACTGTAATTTACTTCTCTTCTGTCTTATCCTTTTTTCACTCAGTGAGTAGGTGAATTAAGTACACTACATCTTCATCATCATTTCCTCCCCTTCCAGTGGACACAGGAAGTAATTGCCTATTCCCGGAAGTAATTGCCTTTCTTTCTTTATTTATTTTTTCCTGTATCAATTATCTGAGTGACTATGACCTGACACTGGTGAGAGAGGAGGTAAACCTCACGATGAGAGGTTTAAAAAGAAAAGAAAACAGATGCTGCTGGTGACTTCACTTTGGAAGAGACGATGCCTCCACTCTACGTGGTGACACTGCCTTCCTGACAGGGTCACTGTGATGTGTGCAACCTGCCAGCCCAGGCGACAAACCTCTTCCTGCTAATCCTTGAGGTTCAGAGAACTTTTCACTAAGCCTGAGTGACCCTTTGGGTGCAGAAAGGAGGCTCATTAGCGTCTCTGAGAAGAGACCCTGAGAGCTTCCTCTCTGTTCCATCGCTAACGCTGTGGACACATGTTATTGATTCCAGAGAAAACTCAGCTGCTCTTTGGAGTTCAGAAAAACTTGACCTAAGTGTTTTGACGCTGAAGAAAGAAAGGCAGAAAGAATTAAGGATGGCTAGCTTAAATCCATTGTGTCCTTCATAAAATGGCGTGAAGGACATTTTTAAAAATCCCCTTATCCATCGACTGCCTTTTTGTTTAACCCAGAGCAATAAATGTTAGAAGAAGGTGGGAGTCCTGGCTGTTGAGAGCAACAAAACAGTAAGCACCATGCATCATAGAGTTTAATCACTGTTTCTGTCGGGCTCCAAGGCCAGACTCCAAAGAGTGATTAGGCAGAAAATAGGGATATGTGAAGATAAATTCCAGAAAGGGCCTCGAATTAGATGTGAAGTGCACCAATTTACAAAGCTCCCAGAATTGGATCTTGGAACAAAAAGACAATGACATTACTGGAAAAACTGAAAATTCTGGTAAATGTGAAATTTGTTTAATGGATCAGTATTTCTATGTTTTGACAAATGGACCACAGCAAGGTTAATAGAGGAAACTGAAATAGAGTGAAGGGTATACAAAAACTAATCTTTTTGCACTTTCTATCAATCCAAAACTATTGCAGGTAAACTGTTTCTCCCTAGTTGTTTCAAATAAAAACCTCACTTAAGAAAATAAATGCTCCCAGGAAAGGCTGTGCAGTCTCCAGTGTTGATGTTCTAGGGAGCTTTGAAGTCCAGGGAGGAACAAGTAGTGGAAATGATGCTAAGAAACACACTTCAACCTCCAGCAGGTGAAAACAGAAACCAGCCCAGCTCTTCTGTTTGAGGCAAAAAGGACAGGGACAGCCTGTGTCATTTGAGTGGGGTACACCTAAGGGTGGGTACTGCAAAGGGGGATGCTCAGAATCTGGGGGGAGTGGAAGAGTCAGTCTTAGGAACCAGAAAATGATACCTTCATCTTCTAGACAATACAGGGGAAAGGATGGTAACTAATCCGCTTGAATCCCAGCAGCAAGACTGCCATAAAGTGTTCTTGGCAAAGCTGGAGGGATCCTAGACAGATACTAGCCAGTACTGTGTATTGATTTCTTCAAATGCTAAACAGAGCCAGGCATATTTTTCAAGGATGTTTTCAAATGAGACTATTTCAGGGAGCTGTCAACTATTGCTCTTCCTGTGTTGTAAGTGACCTCCTCAGTGTCATCTACTTGCCATCCAGATGCTGAGAGGTTCAGCCGCCAGATGAGCCCCGCATTACACGGTAATAGAGTGGATGATGACTCAACCCGGCTGACCTGTGGGCAGAGAAGAGACCAAGTTTTCTAGAAGTACTGTCTTGCTAAACCTGAAAAGGGCTTGTGATCCTCATTAGTCCTTACAGTTAGGAGAACTGCGAGAAAGTACCTTGTAAAATGTTGGTTTGGTAGATCACTGTGTCAGCCAACAGACCCCGATGCCTTGGTAATGAGGCAGGATTAAGGAACGAGAATCTCAGGCTGCTTTTGACGCATGGGGGTTGGCATGTGAAGGCCTGAAGCCAAAGACACTTTGGACTCACCCTCGTGGGTCTTTTCAGGGTCACATTGCCGCACCCCGTCAGACCTTGTGTGTATCTGCTTCTTACTCTCTGTGAGTTTGGGATTTAGGATAGAAATAATTCCGGGTAAGAACTACATAGTAGGAAAGTCCTTTGAAAAAACTCAATGGTAAAAAATTTGGAAGTGGTAAGTGAAAATTATGATGCAAGTAAAACTTCAACAATTGGCTCAGGGCTCCATGTCACTGTCTTGATGTGTTCAAACTTCTGGAACAAAATACCATTATATCATAAATGGAGCAGCCTATAAGCAAAAGGCATTTATTGCTCACTGTTTTGGAAAAGGGGAAATACAAAATCAAAGTGTCAACCAGTGTGGTGTCCAGTAAGAGCCTGTTTTCTGGTTCACAGTTGGCAGCTTCTTGCTTTGTCCTCCTTCACATGATGGAATGGGCATTCAGGTTCCCACAAGGCTCTCTTACAAAGGCACTAATGTCATTCAGCGGGGCTCCACCCGCATGAACTATTCACCTCAAATGCTCCCTCTTCCTAACGATCAGCTTGAAGGTTAGCATTGCAGTGTATCAGTTTGGTGTGTGTGTGCGAGAGGCACAGATATATAGACCATGGTACTGTTTTTTTGATAACAAATTCCAAGTTTGCTTCCTTCTAGCTGATGCTTAAAGATGAAAAGCAATCATGGAAGACAATTAGACCGGCAGTCTAATTCAGAATGGATGCAATTGCTCTTTTCCTGAGAAGTCCTCATTCTCTGTCAAGATGTAGCCGACCTTCGGCTTCTAGTTAGGTCCCCAAACTGGTTATTTACAATACTCATATGTCTAATTAACATTGAGAGTAGATCCTGGTGATCAATTTTATTAGCATGAATTATTTATTGGAAGTAGATAACCATAGATTGCTGTCACAGAATAAGATGCCTTTTAAGGTCAACTCAGAAAAAAAGTATTTTTCTCCATCACAAAAGCACAGAGGAATCTCACTATTATGCACCCATCGTATTTAGGGTTCAGCATGCGCCCATTGAAAATTATAGCTTTCCTCCTGCAGTGAAATGATTTTACAGCTCCAATAGCTCTCCCAAGGGCAGAATATTGATATTTACCTCTCTCAGAAAGACATGCTTCACCACGGGAGTGCTTACAAATGTTTCCTAAATTAGCTATCTTCATAATGAAGCTGACAGAGTCAAAACTGATCACCCTAAACAGTTCCTGTAAGTAGCGATGACCATTTTGCTCTCCTCATACTGTTTTTCCATGCGGTGATAGCATTAGCCTTCTCACAATATCAAAACACCAGTAAATAACCAACCAGAAGTCAAGGACTTCAAACACATGTCTAACAATTTTCTAAATCTTAGTTTGATGGATATATTCATTATGTGCTACAATTTAGATCGTGTGGCTTATTAGCTCTATTATACTTCATAAAAATGAAGGTAAAAATAAGACTAAGTTTACAAGAGATGCAGAAAAAAATAGGACCTTCTTCCAAAAATTTCACTTTAAATGTATCTATCTTGCATACTAAATATTCAAAATTCTGATGTATATGCAGATTCCTTTGTTTTCTGTGTACTAGCATGTGTATAGAGACTGCTGAGACAGAGGTGTGTGCTTTGCTACTCTGAGTCCCCATTTAGTATTTTTGCCTGAGTCTCTTAAGATTCCATTCCTTTAGAGTCCTGTGAATACACCTATTATATCACATGCCATAAACTGCCATTATTAAATGTATTGTTTCTCTTTCAACTAGATTGTAATGAAAGGGGCCATGACTGGTTTATTGCAGAATCTGACACAGCATAGAGATACTGGAAGTGTCACATACATACTGTAAATATCACCTATGTTAATAGAACTGTCATGAGCTTGACAACTGTTCCAGACATGTAACCACTTCTACCATTGAGGTACGGAATATTTCCATTCCCTCAGAAAAGAGCCCAGGTGTCCTTTGTAAACAATCTTTCTCTTGGCCAGTGACCTGAGCAATCACTAGTCTGCTTCCTGTCACTGGATTGTAACTTCCCTTGCATTTCATAAATCAAATTATAAATCAACTAATTAAATCGTAATTTCTGGGAAGTGAGACTGCAGGTTGAATAGTATGCACAAGCTTACATTTCCCAGAAATGGGTCACCTGTTTTCCTAAATGGCTTTATAATTTTCTATTCCCATTAGTATGCGGGAATTCATTTTACCATTTTAGATGGTGAATAGTAATATTTAATTTTTGGTTTACTTTTGCTACTTTTAATGTTAGGTTAACATTCATTTCTCTAAGCCAGAGTGATAATGAACCTATTTTTGTTTTTATTATCAATGAGTCTATTGGTAAGAGTCTGTTCAAATCCTTGACTCATTTTCCAAGTTATGTTGCTTAGGCATTATGCAGGAATACCTAAAACAGCATTTTAATCTTCTTACTGCCTTGTAAAGGTTCTTTGTATATTCTAGGTAAATGTTCTTCACAGATGTAAGTTAGTGGTTTGCATTTTTGTTTTATAAAGGTCTTTTGAAATAATTTTTTTATCTTGAAGTCTGATTTATAAAATGTTTATGGTTCATGCTGTTTTATAGCTACTATAGTGCTCCTGGCTCCCTATGTGCCTATTCTTTTTTTCTTTTATCCTTTTTTTCCCACTGAATCCCTTTCTCTTTTGTCCTGTTCCCCTCTTAATTTGGCATAGAAACCCTGTCTCCAGTCCCTTAGTGAGCCTTTTCCTCTGCATGTTCCTGCACGAAGGTGGGCATAAATTTCACTTTTTCTCCTGTTAGTCTCTCTGTTGTTAGTTAATTTTCATGCCTCTGATCATTGGACCTAAGCTGCAAGTGAAATTTTCCTCCCAGCTGGTTTCATACTGAGGGTAAGATGTTGCGAACTCCCAACTTGTTCAGAGACCACAGCCGACATCCGGGATCTTTCTTTCCCGTGAACGCCTACACCTCTGCTCAGGGGCCAGTTGAGTGAAGACGGTAACAACCTTTCCTTGTATTTTCTAATGAGAGTTTTCCAAATTTATATTCACAGTAAAAAGCTTTGGGGCTGCAGCTATTTCTTTGAATGCTGTCGCTCTGTTCTAAATAGCCACGGTGTCTTGTCTGTTACTATCTGGGGAAATTGTTTTATGTTATTCTTCCTAGAAATGTTGACATTGTTGCTTTTAATGAGAAAAACCTTTGTTGGGCATGGTGGCACTTGCCTTTAATCCCAGCACTTGGGAGGCTGAGGCAGGAGGATCATTGTGAGTTCGAGACCAGCCTGGGCTACAAAGTGAGTTCAAGGACAGCCTGAACTACATAGTGAGACCCTGTCTCAAAAAAATAGGGCCAGGGATTTAGCTCAATGGAGTAAGTGCTTGTTTGGCAGGCATGAGGTTGTGAATTTGAACCCTAGTACAAAAAATAAAATAAAAATAAATAAATCAATAAATAATTGTAATAAAATTAAATTTAAAAAATAAGAAAAATCTTACTATAGGACACAAGTGCAGGCTCTCTAGGGCTGTTGTGCAGCACGACCTTGCAGCCAGTCAGTTTGTGCGTCTCCCTGGACCTGCACCCACCTGCACACACCCTGCTGGTGCTCCCCATCAAAATCCAGTGAGGTCTTCCTTCCTTCTTGATCTGTTTCCTCAGTGTGACTCGGATCTAACGGGAATGCACGCTGTCTGGTTTTCCACTGACAGGAGAGTATATCGCTGTGGTACTGAAAATTCTCAGGTCAGTGTCTTCCGCCTGGTCCATGATTAGAGGCATTTCACTTTCGTGGAAGATGAGAGACATAAATACCTGAACTCGACTCTTACAGCCCGTAGCAACCAGGGTCCTTGCTGTCTTTCTCCTCAGACTTTTTTCAGTACGGAGACTGCATCTTCTGGGTCCTCAGTGGGGATGCCTCTTGCATTCATGGCTAACTTACAGAAAGCTTATCACTCTGTGTCCTACTTAGAACAAGTATATGCTCACAAGCTGGGTTACAGGTCCCAGTTTCTTCCTTTGAAAGGCGCCTCTTGGGCTGAGTTTCTTTCCCTCGCTTTTTACTTGCTTTTCCTTTCTTGGGCTCTTGATTCCATCCTGCTCTTCTGCTCTTCTTTTAGGATCTTCGGTTGACGGGAGCACGTGCTTCACAGACCCCGGTCCAGCTGTTCTCCACCAGGGAAGTGCCGGCTCTGTGCACTTCCTTTCTGGTTGACATGGCTTCACTGACTTCCGGCCCTCGCAGCCTCCCTTACCGCCTAACCCTCTTCCCGCAGGGGCACATGTAGGATTCCAGGACACTCAGAGGCAGCTACCTGGGACAGGAAAGGGAAAAAGGCTATGGACTGGATATTTTATCCATGCACCTGGGCCAATGAGACACCCTGGTGGCTACTGGGTACTTTATCTTCCCTTCAGCCGAAATTCAGTCTATAGCCTCACAAAACTGTGTCAGGAAAAAAGACACTTAAAATTTCCAAAATTACTGTGCCTTCATAGTGAACCATAGCGACTTGTCCTGTATTCCAGAAACTAATTTGGATAAACATATAAAGTGGAGCAAATCAACTTGAAGCTCCACACGTCAATTCTTATATAAATAAACCAGTCAGTTTTGTATTGCTGGATTTATGTCTGAATCATGACTAAAATTTTCAAATGAGAGCTATAAGGGTAGTATTTACATCTGTCTATATATTATGTATATGTGATATTTTTCTGCCTCCAGATGGTATTGCCAAATGAATTTAACATCTCCCTTAGGAAACTCTATTTTAATTGATACAGAGGAAAATAAGCATTTATATAAATTAAATATTCCAAAAGCTCTCTGGAATACGAAAACTAATCCAAATGTTTTTTTAAAATTCACGTGATTTGGGTAACTCTTTGATAAATTAGAACAGTTTAATATTGTTAGGTTAATAAAAGCAGCTGTGTCTCCGGTCTTCCCAATGTCAAGCATAAATAGCATGAAAATTCATTTTTAGTCTGTTTGGGTTTGCTAGTCAAAAAAACTAATTTTATATTTACTAGATGTTTAAAATTATGAAAACTATAAATTTAATTGCAATAGAATTTATTCATGTTGAAAAAATTAAAAATTATGTTTTATATTATGTTTAAAACAGTTGCCAAAATCATTTTGGTGACTTGCAACTTTATAATTATGCTAAGTTAGATGAAGTAATAGATGCCAGATATGTAGATCACTCCTGAAAAGGAAGCTTTTTGGACATTCACATTATTCCTAAGTTTTTTCCCTGAAACTTCTTAACTTTTATATGATACAGGGAAGCTAAGGATATTTGGGTCTATTAATAAACTTTTTTTTACCTTATTGAAAACTGTATGTGAACAACAATTAATTCTACACATGATAACATGGTAATCATAAAATTTGCTAGCCTGTGATTCTTAATTCTATTTGTCTCAAAAGTAATTGTAAAATATATATTTAATATGTTAATGTATTTATTTAGATTATATATTTAGATATACATTTTGTGTGTCTGTGTGTGTAGCCAACATATGTAAATGAAACTCCTGGAAATAAGAAGACTGATGGAAGAGAATTTTGCATGAGAAATACATAAAGGTCCATTTTCTGAGAAGAAAGGAAAGTAATTTTACTCAAACATAAAGGAAAAACAAGGAAAAATGATATAAAAAGTTGCACAAAGATTTCAGAAAAGCAGTTTTATGTTTCTTCAGTAAAATAAATTTGATTATATTTATTATAATTTTTAATGAGTTTTCATATTAACAGCACATGAATGCAAAACTAGATTTAGGGTTTTCTCTTTATTAAAATGACAAATTTTCTTCTTCCACTATCAGTCTGCTTGTATTAAGACATCTTCACCCTTTGGATGATCCAACAAAAAGAAAAAAATGATTCCCTGTCTTATCAAAATAATTCCCTCTTCTTTAGACCTCATCATGTCCTTGATTATTTAAGAGAATGGAGTCAATTCTCTGTTAAAAGGCATGTGATATTTTTTGTTTTGTTTTGCAATCATGTTACTACCTATATTTACTTTTAAAGTCTTCTACTGTCACTTTGGTTGAATAAATATTTCCCAGCAACCTGTGATCCTGCTTAATCCAGTGTCTAAACCTTTTGACATTTTAGATATTCTGACATTTTGATATTTTGCCTTCCCCTAGTCAAATCCTAAATAAAAGCTTGATCCCACAGTGAGTTTGGGATTTCCCAGAAACTCTTGGAAAATCTTAAAGGATTTCTTCATTTACCTTATGAAAAAAGGCATTAAAAACTAGGGTAATGTCTAACTGCATGAAAAGCATTGTCAAATAAGAGAGGCTTATATTTTCCTAGCTTATATTTGCACAAATATTAGCACAAGCATTTCAGAAATTCTATAAAGTTCCTAGAAATTTGCCAGTACCCACAGTCCATGGTACAGTTTGGCATGATATTATTCATTGTAATATTCAAAGTATTACTTACAGAAAGAATAAATTACAGAAGCAATAAATTATGGAAACAATAAATTTGCTTATCAATTGCGTCATTTCTAGAGTGAACTCTCCTTTGATGTAAACCACATCCTGTATCATTCTGAGATAGAAAGTATTTTACTCATGATGCTTTCTTTAAAGTTCTTTCAATAATGTACAGAGGAGTACTTGTATCAAGCAAAAAGAGGCCATGAAGGTGGACTCGGTCAGGTGCTCTAGCGTTCAGGGTCCTGATGACATTGCTAAAATAATTTTGAGAAAGTGGATAATTTATAAAGTAGAAAAAATTTATTCTCTCAGAGTTCTGGAATCTAGGATCAAGATGTCAACACCAATTGTGGGCCTTCTTGCCATGTCCCCACATAGCAGAAGGCAAAAAAGCAAGGGAGAGTAATTTCACTCCCACAAGACCTTTTTAAATAGCAGTATTGATCCGTTCTCAAGTACAGAGCCCTTGTGACCTCGACATTTCTCCAACAACAGTGCTTCTCATCTCTACCAAGCTGGGGATCAAGCTCTCAGCACACAAGTTTGGGGGACACAATCAGACAATAGCAACAAGTGAAATCTGGTGGTGAATTTTTGGCTTGGCCTCCATTCCTTGAGAAACTTTTCAAAATCCAATATAGGTTTCATTACAAAAGTTTCAGCAAATCCAGCTTAAGAAGGTCTCTGCAGTCAGTTACCATTTCACTGCATTTATGTAAAGAATCAGACTCAATTTAATGAATGATACCTATTTTGTAAACAAGAATAATCTTGATTTATCTTTGATGATTGTAGAGATAAATTACATGTTTCAATGAGAAGTTATTATACATTTCCATGAATTATTGTATTTTAAATCTGATGATTGTTTTCAAGCTATTTTTTACCTCTTTGTAAACTGGATGGTACCACTGTGTACATTCTAGTGGTAATTAATGCTTCCAATTTTTCTCCTATCTTCCTGACTTGTTATCAAGAAATAAAACCTCACTACCCAGATCCTTACAGATTGCCTTGTTGTTGCCGCAACTCACTTGAAATCTAAAGACATTCTACAAACTACAACTGGAAGACTTGACATAATGTTCAAAGAGTTCATTAGCATGACGCGTTATGTATTCCTGACCTTTACACTTGTAGATGTGTTGACCTGGTTCCTCAGCAAATTCATGAGGGTACAGTATCTGAATCTTCATGCTCTTCTCCAGAAAATAACTTTGACTGTGACCCTGGTCTCCACATCATCACTAAAGACTTTCAACCTACAAACTGAAAAAAAATCTGTCATTGGATTGTCACGGTCACCCTTTATGAAAATTCTTTGAATCTGATATATAAAAATCTTACTGACTTCAGGCCTCAGAAACTGGGTTTATAGTCAACTTCAGCCACTAATTATATTTTTTTCTCAAGCTTCTGTGGAAATATTAACTGCTTCATTAAATGCCTGATCATAAGGTTGGGAGCATATCTCAGTGATAGAGCACTTGCCCAGCAAGCTGAGTAGAATTGGGTGCCATTGCCAGCATTGAAAAAGAAACAAAATCTTGATCAGTCTCATCACTCTACAAATGCTCTCTTCTACCAAGTTCTCTTAATGAGCAAAACGTGATCTCACTGCATACACAAAGAAATGTGCTTATATATTTCAAAGAAAAAAGTATTTCTTCTTGCCAGTGAAAGCGGAAGTGAAAGAGACTCCCTTTTTGACTGGATTCCATTCCAACTCACCTGAACCTTCTTTGCAATTGGGCCTCAACTTCGACTTATGAAAATGGCACAAATGGGCTCTCACCACAAATGGACAAACGCTAGCATATTTTTGTATAATTCAAGCTTGTATCCATCAGATAATGCCAGTTATCTTCCTGAGGAAGCATAATGCTTTCTACAAAATTCACTCTTTGCCCCAGCCAAAGCCTTGATCATAAGGAAGTTAGGATCATAGAAGGTTAGGGTCCTGAACTCCCTCATAGAGAACTTACTTTAGAAAGCTTATTATAGTGAACTCTATCTCTCCTCTACGTTAGGGTATGAATTTCAACCACTCAGAATTTTTTCCTCAGGGAACTATGATCTTTTGAATATGAAAATTCAAGGAAATAACTCTTAGCTCTCACTTCTGGGTCCCAAGGAAGACAAAGATTTCAGTGTTTGTGCCCCCAAAGCTCCTGTTGAAATTGTACTGATACTGCAACAGTATTAAGAGGTGAGCACACTAAGAGGTGGTTAGGACATGAGGGTTCTTTCCTCATCAATGGATTAATACATTATTGTGGAAGTACATTCATTATAAAATTTTCTATCTATCTATCTATCATCTATCTAATCTTCCTTCAGACTACTACCATGCAATGACACAGAAAGAAGCCCCTCACCTTATGCTAGCCTTCTTAGCCTCTAGCATTGTAAGTCAATACATTTCTGTTCATTAAAAATTACCAATCTCAAATGGTAATACGAAGCATGGATATGAACCAAGTGTGTTATATTCAAGTATAAAAGTGTCACGATGAAACCCATTATTTTGCACAGTTAATGTACACTAGTATGACACATTAAAAATACGAAAATAAATTATCCAATCTCAGTCTGTTATACAAGAAAAGCAAACTAAGTCACCGAACTCAGCAGCCATTTAACTGACCCATCCTGAGGGCTGGGCTACTGGTTTGATTGGAAATGGAGCAATGTATTTCATTTGTTCTTTGCTGATTCTTCACCCTTTTAATCTATTAATCTATATTCTCTCTCTTTGCACAGTTCTTTCTTTTCTGGTTCTCGCCTGAATCGTCTCTTCATGTCACTGAACACGTCTTTGTGAAACTTCTTGGGAAGCTTCAAATGGGGAAAATCAAAGGACTGCATTTGAGATATAGTACATGCAGCTGGGAGTTTGGCTCAGTGACTTAAGCGCCTGTCTGACAAGGCCTGAGGTTGTGAGTTCAATCCCTGGTGCGGCAAAAAAAAAAAAAAAAAAAAAAAGAGAGATATAGTACATGCAGAAGGAAATCATTTTGGAACTTCCCTTATTGAATTACAGGCAGAATCTTTCAAGAATGACGTTGCTTAAAAAGTTCCTTTTCCAAGGCAGTGTCACAGCTAGGAAGAAGACCAACAGCGAACACCAGTGCAAACATTTGCACCAGCATCATCGCAAACCCAAATGTTGCTGTGCCTATGTGGAAATAAACTTTGCCTTTTCTCCCGTCAGTCTATTGTCAATCAATTCATAGGCTGCTGATGTTAAGATCTAAGTTGCTGGAGGGGAAATTTGTTTCCCCTCAGCACAGCTTAGTTTCAAATAGTATAATACTTCACAAATAGTACAAGGACTTTTCAACATTGTATTGTTTCCCTTTCCTACATCTTTACTGTCATGCATTTTCTCCTTTATGTTATACACACTATACTTATATTACATTTACTTTAAATAGTCAATTATCTTTAGAGTTATGGAAAGATACTTTTACATTTCTCAGCTAATTTCTATTATGAACATTTTCCATTGATTTGTGTATATCCTTGCCTGAAAAACTTCCTTTAACATTTCATGTAGAGCTGATTCAATGGCTATGGGTTTTCTAAGCTTTATTGTTTCTAAATATTTATTTCACTTTCAGTTTTGAAGTTAATTTTTCCTCAGTATAGAATTTTAAGTTGACACGTTGTTTGTTTTTTCCCCCCTTTGAATATTTTCAATGTATTTCTCCATCACCTCCAGCTTTCATAGTTCATTTTGAGCAGTATGGCATCATTCTAACTTTTTGCTACACAGATAATGTGATTTAATCCCTTGATTGCTTTCAGTACCATCTTCGTGTCTTTTCATGGCTGCCTCATTGTCCTGAATTATTTCAAAACAGTTATGGTGATTACTGTCAAATTAAAACTTTGAAGCTACCTCACCCACCTTATTTATTGGATCTTGCACCATGAGACTTCTGGCTCTTTCCCAAGGTTAAAATGACCATGAAAGGTAACATTCTTGATTTGATTCAGGACATTGAGTCAGCTACAACAACAAAACTAAAGACCTTCAGAAAAGAGGACTTCCAGGACTACCTCAGAAAGTGACAACACTGATGGGATGAGTGTGTTAGAGGCCAGAGGGAGTATTTTGAGTCAGATTTATAGCAATGTAACTTTTAGTGTAATATATTTTTAAAATTTAAACCTTCACTCTAGGTTTCAATCATATCTTACGTTTATCTCTATTACAGGGTTTGCACATTTGGATTATAATGTACCTTGACAATATTTTCCTTAGGTCCATTTCTCAGAGTGTTTGTAGAGCTTCTTGGGTTTATGAGTTTGCCCACTTTTCCTTTGGTTTGCCTAATTTTTTTAAACCTATCAAGTACAGGTGATCTGTTGTTTATCCCACCCAGTGTATTTTTTTATTTAAAATGCTGCATTTCTCATTTTATAGAAGTTTAGTTTGAATCTTCTTTCCTGTTACTTGTATTTTCATCATACTTACATGTTCTGTTTTTTAACACACTGAGCATATTTATGATAGCTGTTTCAGCATGTGTAGTTTCTAAATTTATCATCTCTGTCATTCCCAAGTCACTTTATATTGATTGATTTTTCTGCTATATAATATTTTTCTGCTTGTTAGAACATCTGGTAATATTCTTTTGGATGTCAGTCATTGTGAATTTTACATTCTTGGCTCCTGAACTTTGATTTTTTTAGTGATACTTTGCTTTTTCCTGGCATTCAGTTAAATGGGTGTCAGCTTGACCATTTCAAGTCTTGTTTTTAAGGTTATGTAGAGTTAGTCCAATGGGGTCTTTAAATGAGCTAATTTACCTATACTTCTGGTAAGATGTCCTCCCAGGATTCTGTTTGAAGTCCTGTGTGTTAAAAGGTCATTTCATCCTGTCTGGTGAGATTGTAACACATTTCCAACTTATTTGTCTTACTGCTCTCTATGATAACTTCCAATGCCTTGGACAGTTCTTGTGCACATCAGAAACTGGAGGGGGACTGCCACTTGTACAAATCCCTGGGGCTTGCCCTGTACAGTTCTTCCTCTTTGTTCATCTGACTCATAAATTCTGGGTGATTTTGAATCACAAGCTCCTCAAATCAAGGAAAAACTGAGCTGTAACTGGGCATTCCCTTCCTATGCTGCCTTCTGACATCTAGTCTAGACGACGAACTGGGGTGATCTTTGTGCTTAAACCATGTGTTTCCCTTCTCTTAGGAATTACAGTCTAGGCCTGCCTATTGTCCAGTATCTGACAAGCATTGTACCATGTTATTTCCCCCAAATTTACTGGTTGTGTACAGCAAGAGGATAAACCTTGTCCCTGCTACTCTGTTATATCCCAAATCATTCTAGCTTATGATAACATTTTACATAAAGACATTCAAATAAATCATGATCATGTAATATGAAACCCATGGAAATTTAAGAAAAGCACTAAGAAGTCAACAGTAAAATCACATTGTAAGAATAGCCTATCATGGACCAAAGGAGAAGTTGAAATTTTGCTGTTAATATAAATTCTAATATTTTAAACTCATGGCTAGTAGAAGTGGAAGTGGGGCAAGGGAGTTCTAATTCAGTATCAGTTTACACAAAAATACCTCAAGATTTTTGGTAATT
The DNA here is from genome assembly GCA_004363535.1 of Dasyprocta punctata. NCBI lineage: Eukaryota > Metazoa > Chordata > Mammalia > Rodentia > Dasyproctidae > Dasyprocta > Dasyprocta punctata. Next base: position 71,135 of record RJWM01008655.1, read on the forward strand.
GTATAAAAATTCTGTGCATGGTAGCTTTATTAAAGAGATCATTTTTAAGCTGGGCATGGTGGTGCACGCCTTTAATCGGAGCACTCCGGAGGCTGAGGTAGGAGGAGTGTTGTGAGTTTGAGGCCTGCTTGGGCTGCAATGCGAGCGCAAGGCTGATCTGAGCTACATAGTGCGACCCTGACTCAAAAAAGTAGGGCTGGGAGTTTGGCTCAGCAACTAAAGCACCTGTCTGGTAGGTGTGAAGTCGCGAGTTCAATCCCCAGTGCCGCAAAAAAAAAAAAAAAAAAAAAAAAAAAAAAGATCATTTTTAAATGTAATTTTCTAAAGAAAGACAATCATAGAAATATGTGTTCATATCAAAGGGGTTAGAATTATCACTATACAGTTTTGCACTCTTCCGTTTAGAACTCGGTTTATAAATACACTTTATCACTTTTAAGCAGTGAATTGTAACAGAGACAAAACAGCCAAGCTTACAGCCTGAGTGGATCAGAATTAAAATTTCAAGATCAAGTATCCCTGGCCAGTGATCATAGGTAAGAGCTTAGAGGAATTTTCCCCACCTGGCATGCTGGGCTCCCCTCTTTCTCACCACCCTCTTTAGGCCATTTAAACTTTTGACCTTGGATTTAAAGTAGTTC